>CAHIKZ030001804.1:390000-417500 GCA_903632075.3 Acanthosepion pharaonis
CCATGTAAACAAAAACAGACTATATTATTATTTTATATAATATGTGTTGTTTAATATATTGTAATGTAATTGTCATCTTTGATAATGGCTTATGTAAGCTGAAAGCTTAGATGGGATTAAAAAAATATATATCAATATTGATTTTTTTTCTTTCTTTTAATGTTAATGTTATTAAACTTATCAGATGATATGAAAAAGAATTTATATAAAATAAATAGACAAAACTTGTCTATATTATTTAATTTATGTACAATATATATATATATTTATAAATATATATACTTATATATATGTATATAAATGAAAATATATATATATATTGGAATGTTAAACTGAACATTTATTTATAAGAAGGGGTAGATTGTTTTTAATAGAACATGAAATTTTTTTTTTATTCTATTGAAGTTCTCCATTTGCATTAATTGGGTATATATGAAATTTTTCTTTGGGTTATATTAATAATTTATTTATAAATGACCATATTAAATTTAAATTAAAATTATAAAATAAAGATTTCTGAAGTATTATTTTTTAATGTCTTCAGCATCATTTTTTTTTTTTATATTTACTAATTAAAATTTTCCAAAAAACCATTTCGTTTTGAAAATTTATTTTGCATTTTAGATTTTCATATCCAAAGATATTTATATGCTTTTATGTATTATATATTTTATATAAAAGAAACCTGTTTTTGATAAATAATATAAAAAAAAAAATTTTCCAAAATTAAAATTTTCATTTTTTATATTTTGAAATTGATTTGTTTATATAGAATAAAAATCTATTATATTTTTTAAAATGTGGTGAAACAAAAAAAATATTTTAAAAATTTAAAAATTTGAAAAAAGTTTTTAAAAAAATGTAGGTTCTTGAATTCTATTTTTTTTAATAAAATAATTTTTCTTTCCACAGCTATCCAGAAATTCTACTTTATTTTATATTTATCAAATACTTAATATTTTGTTTATCACTTTTAAATAAAATGAACGGTCATCCAAGTTTTCAATATTTTATATTTAAATATAATAATTAAATTTATCTCTTTTAAATTTTTTTTGTAGGTTAAAACATTTTTATAAGGCTTTCAGTTTGAAAATGCAGGAAATATTCTGAAATCAATTTGTAAAAAAAAAAATCATTTCATTAAAACTCTTCTTTAAACCTTCATCCAAGAAAAAAAAAAAATTTTAAAATTTTCTACATTTTAAATAAATAATTTTTATATCAAAATGTATTTTAGGACAATAAAAATGTTTTATTACAGTAAATTTAAAATTAATAATTTATTTATAAATTAATATTTGAAATTGAAATTATAAAATTTTTAAATGACATAAAATATATATAAATTAATCTTATATATGTTATGTTAATCAAAATATTCATCAACATCCAAAATGATTGATATGTTTTAGCATTTCTCCAAATAAATATTAAGGTCTTATTTAAAATTTTTTGAAGTTTTGAAAAAATCTTTAAGTAAGTGAAAAAAAAAAAAATTTAAAAAAAAATAAAATGTTATATTTGTAATAAAAATTTAATAGATTGTAATTTTATGGATTTTAAAATTAAATATATTACTAAAAATTATATATAATACAAATTTTATAAAATAAATTTTATTATAAAGTCAAAGATTGAAATATGATATATATATATATTAAAAATCTAACAATTGTTAATCAGTAAAAATTTATATATAGTATTATATATTTTATCTATATACAAAATATATTAAATTATTTTGATATATGATGCATATATAATCATTTATGATATTTATAGATCTATATATTTATATAAAATGTATAGATAGATATACAAATGGTTTCTTGTGAATATGAATCACATGTTGGGCCATATTATATATAAATATATATTTCTTATTTATATATAAAATATATAAATATAAAGAAACAAATAAATATGATAAATTTAGATTCTAAATCTCATTGGAGAATAACAGCATATAAATAAAAAAATATTTATATTTAAACTGAAATTTATATAAGATATGATATATATATATATATAGAAATATTTTAAATTTTCACCATATGAGATAAGTAAAAAATCCAGAAGATTTATAAATATCATTACTGGAATTTTAAGATTATATATTAAATAAGATAGAATATAAATTTTTACTATTAAATAGATCATAAATATATTTATATTGATTTGTTAACAATGTACAAAATAGTTGCCATAATTATATTTATAATTAAATATCAACTTTCAAAAATTTTTCATAACATAATCAATTTGCATTACAAAGACACTTTTTTTTAGTTTAGAATTCTTTTAATATAATGACTCCTCACAAATTTTAAATTTATATATATATATATATAATATGGATTGAATTTATTTTATTTGTTATCATTTTTTTAAATTTTATGTCGCATTAAATTTTATTAAATTGTTGGGGATTTTCAATAAATTTTTTTACAATTTAAATATATTAAAAATAATATCTTTTTTCAACAAAAAAAAAATTTAACGTTTTATTAATGATTTTCAAATTTCAAAAATATAATTCTGAACTCAAAAAAAATAAATACAAACATATAAAAATTAAAAATAATATTTAAAATTTTATGCAGATTTTTGAAAAAACATTTATAAATTATTCAATTTTATCAAACAATTAATAAAAGGATGTTTTAAATTAATGCATCTATTTTGTTGTTAATTTATATTTTTACAAAATAACTTTAAAATCTCGATTTAATCTATATCAATTTTTTTTTCATTATTCCATTTATTTTATTAAATAATTATTTATGGGTTTATTCTGTATTGTCACCATTGATAAAAATTATATACCATTTATTTAAAAATTAAATATTTGACCTTAAATTTTTATTTTTATTTTCACCCATTTAGATACTGTTATCAAAAATAATATAATTTTTAAAAAAATTGTCAAAATAACATATAATTTGTTTGTCCTCAACAAAATAAACACTGTAATTATTAAGAAAAATATTTTCTTATTAATTTTTGAATTAAATTTTATTATCATCTTTCTTGCCATTTAAATCATTTTATTAACAAAGGACAGATAAACAAAGAAGGTGTGTATATTGCTGTTAAAAATATACTATAAATATATATATATATATATATGATATATATATATATATATATTCGTATATATAAACATTAAAATATAAATAGAAATTAAAAAACAATCCAAAAAAAATAGGAATTTTAAAATTCATTTTACAAAAAAAAAATGCAAAATATGAATATTAAATCAACTACAAGAATTTGTTTTATATGGGAACAATATAATATAAATATATATAAAATATATATTATATATTTTGAAGTATCAAATGATATTATTATGGATATTATTCAATAAGGTTTAAAATCTTAATAAAAATGAATGAAAATGCATAATTAGGAAAAAAATTAATAAATTAAAATTAAAGGAAGAAAGTGTTTAAAATTGAAAAATAAAAACCCTAGAAATAAATCAAAAAGAAAAAAAAATTAATCAGTTTTTCTGATAAATTTGAAAAAAAAATATATGTACATATAAATTTTAACATTTAATCCAAAAATAAATATGTTTTCTTATCAAATGATATTTTCAAATTTATATAAGTAATTCTGATATATGTAATATTTTTATATATATATATATAATATAAATTTATATATATATATATATATATATATATATATATATATATATATATATATTAAAAATATCATTCACCAAAATATATAATTTTCGTATTTTAAAAAATTTTTTTGAATAATTTATATAATGTTTATATTGACATATAAAAAATATAAATCTTTTATATAATTAAATATATATATATACTCATTTATATCATATAGAGAAATAAAAATATTTTTATTTCCAAACAACTAAAAATATATTTTTTATAAATATATTGAACATTTTTATAATTTTAAAATATTTTATTTATTTTTAAATAAAAAATTTTTCAGAGCATATTAATTACAAAAATTTGAAATATTTGGATTCCAACTTATTTTAATTTTAGTACAAATAAATAAATAAAATTAATCATTTTTCCTATAAAATGTTTTGAAATCTCATATTAATAAATCACAAACATAAAAATTACAATGCAAAATTCATTCTTATTGAAAGAATAAACATAAAGTATTTTTATTTATTTATATTTTTATAGGTTTTATTTTATAAAACATTAAATAATTAATTAAAAACCT
Source organism: Acanthosepion pharaonis (assembly GCA_903632075.3). Taxonomy (NCBI): domain Eukaryota; kingdom Metazoa; phylum Mollusca; class Cephalopoda; order Sepiida; family Sepiidae; genus Acanthosepion; species Acanthosepion pharaonis. Next base: position 394,222 of record CAHIKZ030001804.1, read on the forward strand.
AAAACGTTGTTTTTTTCAGGGAAAAAACAAAAAAACATTTGTCATTTAAAAATTTGTAAAAAAATAAAATTTTCAAAATAAAAAGATTTGTTTATTTAAATTTTTATAATAAAAAATTTATTTTTATTAAAAAAAAATTTTAAAAAAAAAAAAACAAAAAAAAATTTATATTATATATTTTTTTTCAATTTTATCTGATTTTTATATTATAATCAATGAAAAACATTAAAATTTATTCTTGCATTTTATTTATTTTAAAAAAAATAAAACATTATAGGAAAATTGGATATGCAATATATATCTATATATATATATATATTTATATATATATATATATATATATATATATATATATATATATATATATATATATATATATTTATACACGTTTCATTAAATAATATAGACAAGTGTTGTCTATTTATTTTATGTAAAATTTTTTCGTAACTTCTGATAAGTTTGATAACATTATCATTAAACGAAAAAAGAAATTCACAATATTTATCCATTATTTTTTAATAAAATCTAAGCTTTCGGCTTACTCAAGCCATTATCAAAGATGTAAATTACAAACATATTAAACAATATACGGACACGACAGTGATGATAGTCTGTCATTGTTTTGTTTACATAGTGGATCACTAAGCAACGATAAACACGCGCATATAAGACGCTAGAAGCGAAAATCGCACCGCATCTCATGACGTCACACATGACCACACGAGAGTGAATTGAGAGAATGAAATAAGGAAAGCCGTTGGTATAAACCAATGGCTTCTGTTACCAATTATAGAAATTATAGACATTTAAGAATATTTGTAGAGATTCCATAGTTGATTTTGTTTAGGTTGGGTTTTAACTGTTTGATGTATAATGCTTCAAGTATTTTTTAGTTTTTGTCTATTGTTTTCATGTCGAAGTATAGTTGTGTTTTCGACAAGTATTTTACGGAATTGTGTGTGCGGGCAGGCATGTTGTTTTAAATGCCTAAAAAAAATGTTAGAGTTTTCATTAAAATGTAGTGTCAAGCGTCGTGAAAGCGAGTTTGTGGTGTGACCAACATAAATATTATTTAATTCGTTGGAGATACACTCTCCCAAAAGGCACTTGAATTTATAAACTATGTTGTTTTTTTTTGCAAATCGCTAACCGGGGGAGAAGAATCATTGCGAAGTAATTAAGTTGGATATACTAGATTTAGTGTAGTATATGATTAATTTAATTTTTTTGCTAGGATCTATAGTTGATATATTAGAATTTACTAAATTTTTTAGTATGTTTTCATCTTGTTTATAATTAGTATGCATTTGATTACGATATAGGAGATTAATATATTTGAGATCAGTAGAAGCAGTATATTGGTTGATATGCTTTTTATTTATCTTTGATAATATTTGTTTTCAAAAGCTTAGATTTTATTAAAAAATAATGACTGTTTTATTGTGATTTTAATTTTTCGGTTAATGATAATGTTACCAAACTTATCAAAAAATACAGATAATTTTACATAAAATAAATAGACAACACTTGTTATATTATTTAATGAAAATGTATAAATATATATATATATATATATATATATATATATGTTCAGTCTATTTCAGTTTTTAATTTTCCTCCATGAAAATTTTATAAGTCCAGACTATCCACCATTTATCCTGAAAAGCACTCAAATAAATCCACCCTTTTCAGGAAAACCACAAGCAATCAAAAATGGGGATGTTATATTATAAGAGGCTTTATACATAATTATTCCTACCCTGAAAGGAAAGGAATAGTCCTAAAAACAATGGAACTATTTAATTTCAGGAAAAGAATAAGATATTTTATATGTTATAAATGTAGCCATGTACTTTATTTATATATATATATATATATATATATATATATATATATATATATATAGTTGCTGTAAAATAGCCCCAGCCACCATTCTTGATATGCAGTTCAGTTACTTTAAGATAATTATCCTTGAAAATAATTTCACTACATTAAATAAAAACCATTTTTGAATACTGTATGTCTGGTTGGATTAAGAACACTGTGGCCCTAAGCTAACAATAATTTTTGAGCTCATACACAATTGTAGTCACACTCAAATATGCAATGTATGTCAATGTATACCCAAGTGTACATATATGTATGTGACATGTACATGTATTTTGCATTCAATGAAAAGTTTTGCCACGTTCTTTTTTTTTTCTCATCTTTTGTTTTTGTTGTTTTTCTCTTCACTGAAACTTTAAAGCATAAATATCAGAACCATATTTATTTTGATGTATTGTTTGGATTCAGAGGCAGGCTTTTATTTGACAATCTTACATTGGATAAAAAGAAAAAAATACTTTTCTTTGGCCATCTCTGAGTCAGTTCCTATGGATGCAGATTTTTCTAGCATGGCCCATGAAATATTTTTATTTATGTACAAAATGTATTAATTATATTCTTGATCATTTATTTTTTTTTTCAAAGAGGATAAGTGTTAAAAGTTCTTTATGACTGTCTTCATTCAACATCTTGTGCCATATATCATGGTGTAATTGGTATATAGAATCAGTCGATAGTAAGGTTGATTAGTGTGACAAGGTCAAAATGGCAACTGATGTACAAAACTGCCTCAAGATTGTCATTAACTGGTACAAAAGATGACTTGTCAATTTTAAAGCCTTCAAAACTAAACTCCTCTTCATTAATCATTTGAGAGACCTCTCTCTGCTTTCCATCATCATGGCTGATGCTATCCTTCAGGATAGTGACTTGTTGCATTTTCTCAGGCTAACATTTTCAGCTGACATGAAGTGGAAAGACTATAATGAATCCATTGTTAGGCCAGCTGCTAAGAAAGTTCACTGTATCATTCAAAACAATTTTTGTCTCTGGAATCTATCTTGCCTGTCTATAAGTCTACCCTTCATCCATGCTTAGGATATTGCTGCCATATATGGTCCAGTGCCCCTGATTTATTTACCTGGAACTCCTTGGTAAGATCCAAAGAAGAATCTACAATATTGTTGGTTCTGATCTGACAAATTGGCTTCAATCACTTTCCCACTGCCATGAGGTTGCCTCTTTTTTTTTTTATAAATGTTTTTCATGGTAAGTTCTTCAGATGACCTTTCCTATTGTACCTAAACTTTATGAATTTAAATTGCAATACTAGACTGGCAGTGAGATCTCATCAATTTACAGTTGAACTTATAGATGTAAGTTTTATGCTAACAGTTTTTCACTTGTAGAACTCCTTCTGCCTCCATACTTTTCAGCCAACTTTAATCTGCAAAAATTTAAATGTAATGTCAATTGCTATCTACTGTCCTCCTGATTATTCTTTTTCTTTCTAATCATTGCTGATGTTTCTGTTCCTAATTCTTCCACATCCTGTAACCCCTTGTATTTTAGTGGCTTTAAAAAATTGTCTTGGTGGTGATATGATTAAAAAAAAAAAATAAAAAAAAAAAACTTAACATTTATAAGATCTGATCCAAAAAAATTCATTATAAAATGGCCTCAGTTTGATGATAAAGGAGAAGAACATTATACACAATGTCTTAATTCCTTTGAAAAAGTTTCACTTTTCTGCTCTTTTAAAAACTATGGACTTTTATTTTTAAATCAAATTTAAAACTTCTTTTTTCTGCAGTTTATCTTCCAATTTTTCTTTCATTCAAATTAAAAATTGCCAAGTGGATAATATTTAAGAATAATTCATTTTGTTTCATTTTTCATAAAGATCCCAAAAGGTACTGGATGGCATGACAGATATCACTGCAGGGTGAAATGACAGATATCAAAGGTGGTGGATGATGGATATCATGGGGAAGAATGAAATAAATGGGGTAAAACCTTTTGATATCATTTTGGGATTTAGTATCCAAAAATGAAGGATATTGAAAAATAATCATTTGTCATGAAGGATATTTTTGTGGACTTCATATGACAGATATCACATATCTCTGTCAGATAGGGTAACAGAAATTACCATGGGGAGGTGTAATGTATATCATTGCAGGGTGTTGTTATGAATATTACCATGGGGTAGCATTATGAGGCTCATCCTGGGGTAGCATGAGGTAGCATGACAGATATCACCAAAGGGGTAACATATATATCTGGGATAGGGTGACAGATATCTCTGTGGGGTGACATGACAGATATCAACACAGAAATTTGAATCTGTGAACAGTTGAAATTCTAGCAGATAGTTTGTGTTAATACTGATGTCACTGAGAAAGACATGAATCCACCTTCTCCTATAGATCAGGTCAAGGATTATAGCAAAAACCAGCCATAAAACTTTAACCACAAAAAAACAAAAACCTAGGTTAAAAACAAAAAAAAAATCCCAAAAAAAAAAAAAAATACAATAAATGTTTGGCTGTTTTTCTTGACAAAATGATTTTTGCCTAAAACAGCTTTTTAATGAATATCCTAAATCACAGAACATGACTGAAAGATTTAAATTGGATTTTGCAAAGTAGAATGATTTAATCCTTCTGAATTGATTGAAACTTTGAAAATTTTTAAGCAAAGAAAAAAATTTGCTTACTTTTTTTGAATTTTTTGACTCCAAACTTTCAGCATCATTTGAAGAAACGAATCCAAAATTCTGAAAGGCAAAAAAAAACCTCTGATTATAAAGATGATTTTTAGTAGAAAAATTTTTTCAGAAATTAAAGAAAATTAAAATTTTTTTATTTACTGTTAAGTTTTAAAAGGCATTCTTTAAACCCATGAATAGAAGACATACAAATTTTATATTTGCCTGATTAGGAAATTTGGTAAAATCCAAAAAATATATTTCCAGGTTTTTCTGGACACAATTGTAAAATTGCAGTAAGATGAAATGACTGAAAAAAGAATTGTTTGATATTTGTTCCTAATGGCCACATCATTTGTAAATAATGAAAAGCAGCTGTTAACTTATTTTATGAAATAATTCTGTAACTGAAATTTACTTTTGTTTAATAAAAATGTCATATATAAAAATTAAAATGAAGATCAATAGCCAAGGAGGTCTCCTATGTACTCAGGGAATGGAATGTCATCTGGAAAAATATTTTTGTGGTGAGTAAATTCTTTAATTAATATCCTCTTTCGTACTTTTATTTATTTATTGTTTTTTTAAGGAATCATGGGAAACGGAAATGCTTGAGATTCTCAGCTGACGATTTTCTTTTTCTTCCTTGATGTTGACAAATATCCTCATGGCTATTATTACCCTGTTTTCTTCATTAGATTAATGGGAAGATCTTTCATGATTTAAAATTTCAAACAGAAAAAGTATCAAGTTGATAGAAGTCTGAAATGTTTTCTTTTCTAAAATAATTAGTTTGCTCAATGCTTTTCAATCAAAAACTCCAATTCCATGAATAAGTAATATAAACAAACTTATATATTTTAGTTTATATCATGATTTATTTTATATAAATATAACTAATTGAAAATATTTGAAGTTTTCATCCTTTCAATGATGCTCTTGCCATAAGTCAATATTTGGATGTGACAGTAAGAAATAGGTGTTTCGAATATTACCTGTTGAAATGAGGGTTTCTTTTACAGTGTGTCAGATATGCCAATTGTCTGTACATTTCACAATGTCCTAATAAAAATATATTTTATATCAGGTTATATATAAATATATACACACACATACACACACACAAAGTCACAAGTCATTGTGACTGAGGGTTTGAGTGTGCTGGTGTTGTTCAGATTGTTGATCATTCTAGATAACACACTCTCTCCCAGAAACTGTAACTAAGGTCTACTCTGCATAGTTGCAGTATAAACCACAGGTTGACTCTCTGTGTGTTGAACAAATGCAAATGTGTCTGAGCAAGAGTCTGCATTAGAGGTTAGCTAGCCACCCTAGTAGACAGGTACCCTCGAATATGAATGGCCAGCTATTATTATTATTATTATAATAATTATAATATAAACAATTTCTTTGTGTTGTATTTGTAAATGCATAAAATGAGTAATGGTAACCATTGAAAATCAAAAACTGATAGTTGATTCTTTAATTCATTTGTTGAGTTGTCTAAAAAAGGAACCGTATTTATATAAAGTGGATTTACTAAATGGACATTTGTGTCTACAGCCTGTAAACTTGTTTTGATTAGATTGTTCAATAACATCATTCTATAGTATTCTTGTATTTTTTTTTTTTTTTTTTTTTGCTTTTCATTTTTTTAATTTAATCAATTATACAGATTGTCCATGTAATGAAAAATTGAAGTTATGCCTTCCTAATTCCATGTTTGAAGGAGCTAGATACATTCTTGGTGGATACTGAGTTTCTGCAAGTGAAAATTGGAAGTAGGTGAGCTAGGGGAAAGACTAAAAACATGGTTCTGCTAGAAAGACTCACTTTTTCTTGTTGATTATAGTTTTTGTTTCTCCATTTGAGTTGAGTGATTTGTTGTGTGAACATACACATCACTGCTTAAAAGAAAAAATTCTGGTTTGTTTTGTATGGTTGTATGAGTCAGCTGGCATATATTTTCAAGAAAACATGAAAGCAAAATGTTATTCTTTTCAGTTCTTCATCCACAATCCTTTGAGTGCCATTGCTCTGTGACCTTTAACCACAATCCTCCCAGTATCGGTGATCTTGGCTCTTCAACCACAATTCTCCAGTTTTCATTGCGCTCAGCTCTTCAACTGCATTCCCCTGTGTCATTGCTCTTGGCCCTTCAAGAGCAATTCCCAGAGTGTTATACTTCTCTTCAATAGCAATCCCCAAAAAATGGTTTAAAAAAGGCATAATTATATGGTGACTGTTTACATTCGGCTGTACAATACAGAAGATACCTAGCATTTTTTCCTTTGTTTTCATTCATCAGTCTTATGTTACTAATATATGATAAGAATAGGAGAATAAATTTCCCATCAGTAAAAAAACAAAAAAACAACTGTTTATTCACATCTGGTTGTCTTCAAATTAATGATTGCCAAATCAAGGGTATTTGATTTTGGGTCTTTATCTTAATGTCCAATTTTTCTTTTGAAGGATTCTCTTTCTTTCCTCATAGTTTAGGAATTTATATAACTTCCTGTTATTTAGTTTTTTTGCATGTGTTTATATCCCAAGTTCAACTAACTTCACTTCCTTGTTTATGTTGGTACCTGATTCTACATTTGGTGGCTTTGAGGTTCAACTCTCAATCTCCAACGTATTTTGATATTCTGAGGTAATACTGAGTACAAAGCTTACTTTGGTATCTATTAGGGTGAACCAAGTACATATTGGGGTCACTACAGATCAACTCTTCTTAAATCAAGAAGATGAACATTTAATTTGATTCAGACCTGGTTTCAAGCACGTATTACACTGTCACCAAATATTTGAATCTTTTTATTTCCGTTCAGATTATTTACATGTAATTGATATTTTCACTTTGTAAAATTTTATTAAGAAAAATTACAAACTGGATAATAATTGACCAAATTAAATTTTTGTCAATTTTTGACAGAACTGATATTATTCTAAAAATCTTATAAAAAATATGTTGCTCAAGAATAAACATTCTATGCAGTGAAATTTTCATGTTGGGGAAAATTTGTTTCTTGTATAAGAAAGAATGAAATTGCTTATTGTGGTCATTTTTTATGGTTTTATAAACAGATTGTTGCTATATAGGTTAGTTTATGAGAGAAGACCAAAAAACTCCTAAAAGTATGATTTATTTTCTGGGTTTTTTTTTCTTTTGAACAGTGCCTTAAATATTTAAACTTCAATTTTGACTCCTAAAAGTAAGATCTATTAATTTTAAAAAGACTGTTTAATTTTATTACTAAATTTTTATTTTATGTAAAATGAAACCTCTAAGTAGAAAATAGCATCATCAATTAATTGTGAGTGGATGGAAATATAATGTCCCTATTCTCACTGTAAATCTTTATCAGTCTGTAGCAGTTTTTTTTAAAATAAAATTTCCAACTGTCTTTGAATGGGTGAAAGAACGAGTTCTTGAAATGAATGAATTCTTAATTTCTTCCTGATGGTTAATGTTTCCAACACCCACCATTCAAAGCTGGCTGAAAACTGCTGTTAGAAGACAGCATCACCTTTTTGGGTGACTTTCTGAAAATAAACATGTTAATTGTCATTAACTGCTACTGTATTTTGTCTACAGATGAGTATTTCTTGTTGTGACTTGCCAGAAACAACAAGCAAACAAAAACCCAAAAGCACTTTTTATCTGCCAAAACGGTCTCTCTTCAAGGTAAGTAGCGCTGTTTGCTTTGTCCTCCACTGCTAGCAAAGCACAACTACAAATGAGAATTTTTTTTTCGAGTTTAATGTTTGACTAATCACCATGGCAAACCATCAAAACTTTTTCTTTACTCCACTTCCAAATACGCACTTTTAAATCTAAATCATGCTTTTTTTTCCTTTGGTACTTTATTCTGAGGCTGGACACAAATGCTTGAATTTTTAGAACAACTTCTTTAAACCCAGTTACTTTTCTTCAGCTTCCACTTCCATTTTACTAAAACCTTTTTTTTCTTATTTTCTGGAAATATTAAATTTCAGTATTTTTTTTCATTTTTATGCTTTCAAAGTTAACAGTTTATTTGCTTTGTTTTAGCACTTTTCCCCCACGCTTTTCAAGGGGAAACTGAGTTGTCAGTTGACAAACATTTCTGCAAATCATGTTTTTAATTTCAAAGTCTACAAATTAATGGAGAGTCAAGATGAAAAATTTGCTTAAGAGGCAAATACGCCATTAATTTGAGACTGGATTTTTAACATATTCTGTGTAAAAAACCTCTCTCTCTCTCTCTCTATATATATATATATATATATATATATATATATATATATATATATAAAAATTTTAGATTTATATTAGCTGTTTTGAAAATTAGAGATTTTAACTAAAGTAGAAACTAAAAACAGTCATGCTTAAGAAATTCACTACTTCAAATAATAAGCTATTTTTATCAATAAACTTTTCATCAGATTTGATGAAGAATGTGTACAAAAGTAGCTTTTGTGGTTGTTGTCTTATATTATTTCATTATTGCTAATGGAATCCTTTTGTTTGTAGATATTCTCAGCCAAATGCACACATGCTTCAGAATTCAAAGTCATTCCTGACAGAGATTCTTACGGTTATTTGATAGAAGAGGAATGTTGTTTTCAATAAGATGGGACACTTCTTTGTCTTTATTATGTTACATCATATTTTAATAAAACTTTTCCGGGAATGAGGGAAAAGTTGTTTTAAATATCGACTATATTTATTAGATTTTATTTTCTTTCGAGAAGACCCAATTAATGTGTACATTCATGGACTGCAGTTGAATAGAATTGGAACCTAATTCCTGAGATTACATCTGTGACTTTATCTTGAAAGTGAGACTTTTATTTTTTGTTATAATTTTGAACGTTAAAATTTATTCAAAATTTTAATAAAAAAAGGTTTATCCACTAAGATATGCTCAAGCGTGCATTAGTAGGCAAAGTTTAATAAATAAAATAAAAAAAATATTTCTTAAATTCCCTGAAAAGTATCATGTACTTAACACCTCAACATTAACATGGAAATTCTTAAGGTTAGGTCAATCAGCTAGCTTTGTTTTTGAAACAAGATACTTGGATAAGCAAAACAAAAGATCAAAGACTCTGTACCAAAGCAAAGGACAATTCTACTAGCACTCACTGTACTCTAACTGACCTCAATATAAATCTAGGAAAAGAGGGGGCTTTAATATCATTTCTCTTTATCCTTTTGCCAGAAAGCAGGACAGAGGCTGGTTCACTCCTAGCTACCAAAGTATTAATCAGGACAACTGTCTACTGCAAAGAAGTCTCTCTCTCTCTCTCTTTTTTTTCAACCCACCCCAATACTGGTTGATTTTGTTTAGCGGCATATCCACCTCTATTGGTTATTTAATGCTGAAATGTAAATAATTTGAATAATTTTATGGCTTCAACTAAATATATTTTGAATACAATTGTATGCATTCAAGTACAGATAAAATGTATTGCTAGTCATGTTGCTATGGAAATGTATTGTTGCTAATTTTACTATAAATAGGTATTGTTGCTAATTTTTTTTCTTTTTTTACATAATTTATGGCTGGTATTCTTACTATGAAAATGAATTTTTATAGTTTTATAGTGTTTTGTTTGGGAAGTTCACTATTTACCCATAGGTGGGACCCTAACAGGTGCAACTACCCCAAGTCAGGGTGGACCTGGGAACAGCAACAATTAAAAGGTGGTCCCACACTCCTCAAAATCTCCCAATTGGAGGCCTTGCTGCTGGAGGTAGTATGTCATACCCAGGACTACCCTGCCAATGTACCACAAGCTACAAACCCTGTCTCATATGAAGGATACAAGTTTGTATTTGTATACAAAGGAAAATAAACTTTTCAAAACAATGTTTGTTAAACATTCATTTATCCACAAGTGTATCTTAGAGGAGCAACCTGTTATAGGCCAATAAAGAGACTGATTAAAATCTATCAGTCACTGTGGACAAAATTTGACATAGGTTCTTTTTAATATGAGATTAAACTCATTTTTACATGGTGGATGTGTTCAGAAATTTAGTCCCAGTGGCTTTTTACTGCAGGCATCAGGCTCTTCCCCAACTGAGGTAACAAATCTGAATGGGGCCAAATTTGTCAGTTTTGTTATTATAAATATTAATATTGAATGTTATTCAGATAAGTTTTTATTTCTAAAAAGAAAATAATTAAAAAAGTACAAGAATAATTTATGTCCAAATTTAGGAGATGAGTCATTATTTACACAATTTACATTCAGACTATTGTCCTCATCTTTCTTGTTGTTATCACAATGTTTTAGTTGCTGTGCCCTCTGGCCTTCATTAGGTGTATATTGATCCAGGTAGCTAACAGGGAATTCTGAATTGAACCTTTCTTGTCTAGTTATTATTTTTAGTACTGCTTAATTATTGCTCACCTTGTTTCCACTGAGGCCAGGTACACACTGCTCAGCCCAGGGATTGAACTCACAATTACTATATCACCAAATTTACAAACCAATTCTTTAATCCACCAAGTTATTGTCCCATAGGACAATTCTTGGAAACTTAAGCTTAACCTGCCTGCTGAGTACTCATCAGCAATTAGGTTTAAAGCTTTGTTTTCAACAAAGAAGTGTCCTATGACAAATGATTCTTTCCCAGAGAATACAATATGGAATTCAATTGAAATATTCACGTACAGTCCAGATGAAGAGATAACTTTTGAGGAGTATTATAAAAAATATGGATGTTTATAATGAGGACTGCCACATTTCGTGGTTTGAAGGAAAGAAAGTTAGCTTATTTAAACAAATTAGGAACTGCAAGCGTAACAAATTGGTAAACTACATTTTACTGAAAAAAACTAGCGAAGTTGACATTTAAATAGGTGGTAAATATATTAAGTGAATTATTTAGTAAAAGACATCTTGTTTCACAAAAGGTGGAAATGTTTGAATCTGATGAAAGATGTGAACAAGACTATATATAATATAAGCCAATGTGAATAAGCATTGTGAAGAATTCAAGCTGGCAGAGTTAAGCACAGACAATTTTAAGTGCTTAGTGTTTGTTCAGGGGCTGGTATGGAAAGAGACGCATAAAGTTGAGAAAATTAGTACTGGCAAAATGGGAAGCGATCCAAGAATTTTTTGTTTAGAGAAATTGGCAGAAGACTGCACAAAAGATATGTTAGTGTAAAGAAGGATTCAAAAAAGATAGAACAGGCTGGCATTTTTTAGCATGTAAGGAAAATATGCTACAAAAAGAAAGTCAGTCTACCAAAAAAGAATTCTAAAATTGCAGATTATCAAGTAAAAAGTGAAATACCAGAGAAAATAAACAAAAAACTCGAAGCCATGTTTTGCTTTGCGGTGAAGTACACTGGTACAAAATATTGCAATTTTAGGAATAAAAAATGTTTCAACTGTAAAAAGAGTGGGTCATAAAAAGCACGCATTGCAGGTTAAAAAAAAAAAGACAATAAAATAAGAAAATTAAAGTCCAACGAGGTAAAAGATGGAATAACCAGAAAATTTGTTACCGTCAAAATAAGTAATAAAAATATCAAAATGCAACTTGACACTGGCTCAGACCTCTCTATCATAAATTTGGATCGTGGAAGAAGTTGGGGAAACCAACTTTAATGAAGAGAAAAAGAAAATCACGAGGTCAGTGACGGGAGAAAAATACAATTTATTGGGGAATTTGTTACAAATGTCACGTTAAATAAAAAAAAACGAAAAAGCTAAACTATTTGTCATAGAAAATACCACGAACTTACTTGGTACGAATCGGATAACAGAATTCCAATTATGGGATCTACCGATAAATTCCTTCTGTTACAAGGTAGAAAGTTTAAACACCGAAGCCCAAAAATTAGTAAAGAAACTTAAGGAAACATTTCCTACTGTTTTTTCTCCAGGGTTGGGAACATGTACCAAGATGGAGGCAAAATTCCAGCTAAAAAAAAACACTCAGGCGGTATTCAAAAAGAAAAGGAATGTGCCGTTTGCCTAAATTGAACAGATAGATAAAGAATTGGACAGATTAGTGTACTGAAAAAAGTTGAGTATAGTGAATGGGCAACACTGACGGTATACATGAAAAAAAAGCCCCAGAAAGTAAAGATGAAGTCAACACCGAGAAAAACTGGGGAGCGAGTTACCTGCAGTCAAGGACATGCAGTATTATTAAATGATTTAAGTCACCACAGAAAACGTTAAGAAGCACAAGTTCAACAAAAGAGAAGCTAGAGGCTGAACAAATAGAACCACTAGAAGAACCTACAAAAACTGCGACCACATCCTTAAGAAGCTCAAAGCGGAAGGTTGTTTCTGGTAACACTATGGAGTGGATTGGCAGTATGATGTACTTGGTGAAAGGTGAAAAATTCATGTGCAGACGACACATTAACCTGATCAGACGATGTTTTTCAGACGTGGTTGACAGCAGTCCTGTGGAAGAAATGCTGATGAAGGTGATTTTCGATACGTTTGATCTAACAACACCTGCAAAAATTTTACCTGAGGTACGCTGATCCAGGAGAAAAAGAAAGGCAACTGATCATTTAAAAGTGGAGATACACTAGGAGATACACTATAATGTTGCTAAAAAAAATGAAGTATTTTTGGGGGGTTTTTCTTTATATTTCCTGTAAAAATAAATAAAGAAAACTGTTTTACTCCTATGGAGTAAAGTTTTAGGAGGGGGGTGTTATGGTGAAATACACCTATTCTATAGTTAATAGACTCTCCCACCTAATATAAGTAGGAGTAGTAAGAGAAACGAAGGTCAGTCGATGTCGGACAACAGTAGTCGACAGTTAGTCGAATACGAAAGTAGTTAGCGACCACAACAAGATAACTCTGCGTAATACATATTATATCAAGTTCCTAACGTTTTGTACGTTAATCTATTTAGGACTGATTTAGTACAAATACAAGCCTCCACTGCGAAATAACTCCACAATATACTGTTATCTAGAAAAATAGATTCCTCTGCAATACTGTCAAAAATTTGAACAAATAATAACATTACAACTGTCTTTTAAACAATATAACTTCTCTGTCTTCAATGTCTTTAAAATGAATTTGTAAAATAATACAAAATTGTAAAGGTTTTATTCTTTTTTTGTCTGACTCTGTTGCAATCAGGAATATATTATTATTACACTATTTACATTGTTCAGACTGTTGTCCCAAATCATTATTCTTAGTCATGATGTTTCAGCTGTTGTACACTCTGGCCTTCTTCAGGTGTTATACATTGGAATTTCAAACCATACACTTTATTTAATACATGGGGATAGATTGTTCTAGTTCCTTGTTTTGGATATCTCAGTATCAGTTAATTCCCTTTTAGTAACTCAACTCTCCAAGATTTTGTTCACCTCTGCTGTGGTCAGATATTGAACTCACAACTCTTTGAGTCAAGTCACCTTTTGTATTACTTCAACCAATGCTTTTATCCACTGGGCCATGTATCCCCAAGGATACACAAAACTGTCCCCCCCCCAGTTATGGTTTAATTAGTAAGACTTACATCATTAATCATTATTTCCAAAAAATTTTCTTACAATCTAAAACTATTTTCTGGCTTTAAATAACCTGCAAAGGGTTGATAAAAAAACAAATCAGTCAGTCAATTATGAAATAAATTTGCTTTTTATCATAACTCAGATCTATGTGAATGAATTACATAATGAAATTTACATTTTGGATTTATCAGATTTTTTTTTTTTTTACTATTTAATAGTTTAAAAACTAGTAAAAGATTAATAAAATAGTTCATCTCAAAATGCTAAAAACAACTCAAGCATATAACTACTACTACGCTTCTTCATCTTATTATTATTATTATTATTATTATTCCTATTCTTCTTCTTATTACTACTACTGCTTTAAGAAGGTAGTAAACAAAGAATATGGTTAATCATATCACATTGAAACACTGGTTCCGGGTCAATTCCTAGATGGATGACTGCTTAGGAATACTATGTCAATGGTTTGGAGTGAGAAATCAGAGCTATGTTCAAATTCCAGCCAGGGTCATTATATTCATGTATATGCAAATACCCTTTGGAAAGCTATGAATCCATCTCTTCTCCTCTCAGCTAAGGGTTAAACAGTATGACTTGTATCAGAAAATCATTATTTCCTCAAAATTCTTACATTTACAATCCCAAGATGTTTTGGCTTTAAATAACCTTTTAAAAAGGTTGATAAGCTGTAAAAGACAAATGAATCAATCATAAACAAAGAATATAATATAGAAAAATAAGTAGATTAAATAGAGGATGAAAATCAGTCTCAATATATAAAATTTTAATATTGAAAAAGTCAAGGTATCAAAAAATATCCCCTGGTGTATAGGATGTATATTTACTAACCAGAATCTATATTCTACATTCAGATTCATACCAGTTCCTTTAATGGCTAAAGATTGAATTGGCTGAGTACACAGTGATAAAAAAGCAACTACCTTAGAGAAAAAAAAAAAATGAAGACAGTCATTAATGATAAATTACCAAGTATTAGATCAATCAAATATTTGGTGGTGGGGGTGGTGGTTTATCATATGATTTAGTATTTGACAAAATAAAGAAAAAATAAATTTTAATATTGTAATGTTATCAAGTTTTCATTTCTTTTTAAATATTGAGATTTTTAATTGCTACTCTCTAAATGTCTTTAGGCCAAGATTTTCACTTATCTTTATTCTTTACTTTGCAGGATCATTTGCTATTTTCAATGTCTTTCATGTTCAAATGTTACAATTGTCTAAATATATCTCTTCATTATCAGGACAATATTGTAAATGTTTATATATTCAGGGTGTGTGAGATGAATGATGCACACCAATCAAAGATGGATGGAAATATTCCTTATAAATATTAAGTAACTGTATAATCAGGGATCATAATTAGAAGCTTAGAAATATAATAATGAAGCATTATTTTTCTGTCCTCTGTTCTGAAATATTTTTTTATCAGTTGTTCTAAAATGGCACTGCACACTCCACTAGCTACTTTTCTCTTCATTTTACTGTAGGCATATTGATGTATAATGATGCAGGTAGGAAAAATAATAGCCAAGCTTGAGCAACATTCTATCAACACAAAATGTGTTCATTTTCATAGGAGAAATTGGGTGTGTGAATGAGGTGTATTCAAAAAGTATCTGACTTTATTTTTCTTACCAAAACTAATGCTGCCTGGGTAAAATCCTTTGGGTGGGAGGTGACACCACCTTTCCTTTACATGCATCAAAGCTTTTGCACTGGTAGGCCACATCAGTTCCTGGCTGTTATGCCTAGAGTACAGATGCTAATGCATGCTTGTCAGATTTTCGTTTTTAAACAAGATGACCAAATGCATTGAGCAGAGATATTGCACCAAGTTTTCTTGGTCAAGGACAAGACACCACTTGTTTGACAGGCTCCCTACTCACTAGCACCTTGGGGATGAATTTCGCTGACATTCTTCACATATACAAATCCTCTGTTAAAATGAAATGCACTAATCCTGTGCTTATTCCCACTTTGTGAGCAATTTCCTGGATTTTTATATGATGGTCTCCCATAACTATTTGCCAAACCTTCTCAATCGACTCCTTGTTTTGGCTTGTGGATGACCTGCTTGAGTGTGCCTTGCTCTCCACTGAGGTGCAGCCATGTTTGAAGTGGTTGTACCACTTCTTAATCTGAGTTTTATCCATGGCTTCATTGCTAAAGGCTTGCTGAATATTTTGGATGGTTTGAGCATCATCAAGTTTTTGGCAAAACTTTATGCAATATCTCTGCTTGATGCGTCCTGTCATCTTGTGTGAAAATGAAAATAAGTGCGCACTACACATTTGTAACCTAGGAATGACAGCTGGAAACTGATGCAGCCTACCAAAGTGAAAATTTTCACATATGCACAGGAAGGGGTGTCATCACCTATCACCCAAAGGATTTTGCCACATGGCATTAGTTCTGCTGGGGAAAAAAAAAAGTTGGATACTTTTTGAACATGCCTTTTATATACTCCATCTGCACATCCATATAGATGTGTAGATGGAGTAATGTATAATGGATCAGAATGATAAATCAGTGAGCTGAATTTGAATTCCAGCCATGTTTGTTAATTTTTGCACAAATACTCTTGGAAAAGGTATGAATCCATCTTTTCTCTCCCCTACATCATTTTACGTTAAATAGCAGAGCAGACTGGACTTTCTAACTGTGTTTTACAATTAGTCTAGGAGAAGGGCAACTATGAATTCAAAACTATATATCCCTAGCATAGCACATACTACACAGCTATCAACAATATCAAGAAATTTAAAATGACTTTATAATCTCAACTGCAGTCAACCTATGACTGCATCAATATATCTATATAAGTGATGACAAAAATGTTCTTTGCATATTTTTTTAATATTTTTTATTTAGTTGAGACATGGGAGCACAAAGGATTTGAAAATTACAAAATTTTCAGCAACTCCTTTAACCTTTGTCAGTGTTTAATACTGAGCTTTCTTTTTTGAACTGAGCTAAATTTAAAATCCAGCAGACATTAATGGCCTCAGTGTGAGAATCACCAATCCTTTGGTTTATATATCACTTGATAAAGACTCTTATTTCCTTTGCTACATCTTTTTCCTTCATGCAGGTCAATCTCTTACTCTGGTCAGATAACATCAACTGCAAGTGGGGAGGGTGTGTCCCTGAAAACTCTTTCTCAAATTATCTTATTTTGAAACCTGTAATGATATTGATCTGTAGATATGATCATTTACTGTGATCTACTGTCTATATGTTTAAATCTGGAGTAAATTGAAAAATATATTCACAATCTTATTTTCTCACTATGTATGGAAAAGATAACTGGTTAAACCACATGGATATTGGTGATTTTACAATTACAGGAATGTACTGACTGTTAACTGGTAGGAGGATTGTGTTGTCTGAAACTTGAAATTCAGATTTTCTGCCGGATTTCCACATTGATGATCTGCTCCAAGTGGAAGTATGCCATTACTTCACCAAAATGCCTCAAAGACAAATAAATTTGTATCTTGATTGATAGATGATTAGGATATCTAAATGCAGTAGTTCAAGTTTTATGCTGAAACTAATGAGAATTGATGTAAGCATGACAAACTTCAAGGCCTCTAATGATTCTTGTCTGAATAATTTATATAATTTCTTGTATCATGTTTTATTTTAAATTTATTTTTTAGTTCCTTTGAGAAAATAATTGGCCCAAGGTTTGTGTTCAAAGATATATGAGCTTATACACCCTGCTATGTGAGCTTATACTCCCTGCTATGTGAATATGGGGTTGGGATAAATAAATTTTCCTGTCTTTATTTTTATTAAATCAGCTTTGGTACACAGTCCATATTTAAACATTCTAAATGTGTAGCAAATATTATTGACAAGAAAAACTTGGATTTTGTTCATGAATTATTTAAAGTCTTAATCTTTCTATTAAATTTTTTTCATATTATTTCTTATTGTATCTTATATTGATAAATTTTATTTTTGCTTAATAATATGAAAGATATTTGTTTCTCATGCTATCTATTCTATTTAATAAAATATTTGATTCTCATCTTTTTACTTTGGTTGATTTAGTCAATTTAAATGAATGACTTCTTGCATTTATCTGATGAGACCTTTGTACCTCCATTGGTGTCAGTGAATAGTTTAAAGAGATATTAAGAATATCAATTTCAAGCATCATCAGGAAGCCTGATACTGGTGTTTACCACACAACTGAAAAGGAAAGGTATATATTACTTCAGTCTAATTACCAGGTGATTTACTTGAGAATGAAACACATAAAAACATTTTATCTACAAAATATTTCTTAGCATTCAAGTTAAGTCTTATAAAAGAAACTGATCTCCATCTACACACTTTTATTCTGAACTGAATTTTTCAATGTCAAGAACTGGTGGAAGTAAAAAGGAAAAGAATTTAATGAGAATTTAATAAACATACAAATTAACAAATGGATAGATTTTTTTGCAGCAGCCAATCAAATTCTATTAAAAATTTCACTTTTAATATCAACAAGAGTTGGGTTTAATTGAATAGTTTAATAAATTAATTTGATTGTTCTTTGAACTCTGACTTCCATTTTGACATTTCTCTCTGCAGGATGTTTATGAATTTTGGTTTCATAAAAGCAAAATCTGAACTTTGCTATAACTCAAGGTCAAACTTGTATTGAATTATGATAGAAATATCTTTGTAAAGACTAACTTGTTGATGTTATTACAATAACAAGACTATTTTATTGTTATAACCTTTCAGCCCATTCAATTTCTGAATATAAAATTTGCTTACACACACACACACACACAAGTAAATTTGATATAGAGAATTTTTTTTTTTTTTTGCATTCATGCATTTAGCTTTCCATTCAGTCATGGCTTCCACAACTTCTTGTTATCCCATGTCCAGAAAGAAAATGGCGTATACACACACCTAAGTTTTTCCGATTAAGTTCTCACCAGTTTTATTTCTTGTTTGATAGAATTAATAAGAATTTTATATCTTGATCCTGTGCTGGCCAGAGTTCTTTAAATTCTTCTACTTCACAATTTTTTTTAATCAATTCAAGATCAGCAGTTAATCCTTTAAATCTACCTAATCTTTTGACTTAATGAGTGTTAAGAAATAATGAGATTATCCTTGAGGATTGACCAATGACAATGTCAGGTTAATATTCCAGATTTTCATTTCACACTTTTTTTTTTTAATATTCAGATTTGATTTAAAGTATTTACTGTTTGACTATCTAACCCTAACCCTTTCAATATTTGAAAATGTGGTGTGGCCAAAGCAGTAAATCTCACAGGACAAGAAAAGACACAGCATGAAAGCTATTGTTCCCAATTGAAATGATTTTGAATTTAAGAGTTTTTTTTGTTTTTTTTTAAATAATCCAGAAATAGATTACTGCTGCCATATATGGGCAGGAGCTGCCCAGTCTTCCCTTTCCATCCTTGATAGAATCCAAAAGTGTCTTTGTGTCCTTGTAAGTCTGACAAATTATTTTCTACTTTGCAACCTCTTTCTCATAGATGAGATATCACAAGACTCTTGCTGTTCTATTGCTATTTTTATGGAGAGCATTTAGAAGAACTACACTCTTTAGTTCCACCAGTCTTAAACTTCACAGTTAAGACCTGCCATACCATGCACATTGTAGCAAACCACCCTCATTCCCTTCATATTTCACTGGTGAGATGTAAGTTTTATTCAAGCAGCTTCTTCTCATGCTGCTTTATGGAACCAACTGCCAATAGGTTACTTTCTCTGATCACTACACTCTTAACCTGTTTGAGTCAAGGGTTAACTGTTATCCACATAAACTGTGTCTTACTCTCTAACACTCTACCTGAAGTGGCCCCAGGTTTTGTACAGTGTGGACATCACCAAAAAAAAAATATATATATAATGTTGTATGGGATACAAAGGAGGCATGGTGGAGTAATGGATAGCAGCTTGGATTGGAGAGCCGAGTTCGAAATCCAATCAGATCCATTACATTCACTTATGTGCTAATACCCTTGGGAATGAATCCTCTTCTCCCTACAGCTATGGGTAAATAGCAGGACAGACTGGGTTCTATAGCCTTGGATGGCAACTGGTCTACTGTAGAAAGAAATGGCAACCTACTGAGGGGAAAAAATCTGCCTCATCAGTGATGTATTGAAATATATCACCTAAGTGTGTATCATGCATGGCACATAACTGACAGATGTGATACAGTCTGTTGGATTAAATTCTTTCTATTTGAATTTCTGAGACAAATAATGTTACTGTTGATTGATCTTTGTTGTTTTGATCACAATGATTCAACTGGAAAGTGCATCAAAACAGTTCAGGCTTTGAACAGGCAAAACCGTTATTCTTTGATTTTTCTGATATTTTTTAATATGTATATTTAGTATTTTTTTTTGTTTTTTTTTTCTTTATTTCATTCTTTTCATATAAAAAAAAGCATCTGGAATTCAGGGCTTACAGAAGCCTACTTTGTTTTGGTATTCTCTGTGAAAGACAAGTTTCAGAAGTTTATAATACAACCAAATTTAATCCAACAGATTACTGCTTATTCTAAATTAACAATTTAATATAGTTCTTTATTTAGATCAGCTAAAAATGCAATTAAACAAACAAGTTAAGAAATTTATCAAAATTATTTATTAAAAAATAAAGATTCCATTTTTTTTTGTCTACATGCCCAAAGAATCAAAAAAAGAACATTCTTTATCAATGCAGTAGGGCAGTTATGATGAATGGTAGATATAACTGAATACAAGACATATTTATTCTCAGTTAATTGCTGCCTTCTGTGGTCTCAGCTCACTGTTAATTTACTTGCTATTTATAGAATTTATAATTATTTTCAAGTGCTGATTACTATTAATTATTATTAAAGTATCATCACTGGAATGCCACTATGGGAGAAGAGTGGAGATCGGTCAAGGATCTTTCCCTGCTTATTCTTCTTATTTACTTAAAAAAAACAAACAAACAGGAAAACATCTTTTATAATTAGCACTTAATATATTTGATATATTAATATATTTAACAATATTTTTATTAATTTATACTCCAATAAAAATTAATTGGAGTCAATTGAACTGCAAATTATTTTCTTCTCTTTGTTAGAAAATTTTAATGGTATTGTGCTGACAAAAATTGTTATGTATTTTTTTTGCTGTGTTATAGTAACAAGCATACAAAAATACTGAAATCAAATCATTATAATGTATTAAATATACATAGGAATTAATAATTTGCAGTTGGGGGCTAATTTTTCTTTTTGTTGCCTATAGAATTGTTTTGTGTTGTCAAATTTTGAGAAGACAGGATTGTTCTTGCTTTTGGGAAATGTTTCAAAAAAGCTTATCAAAGATCTGTTTTCAAAAAGCAAAACTTGTTCCATTTCTGTCAAACTTTTTAAAAAATGAAGAGGCACATATTACAATGCGATATTTCAAATATCCTTTTTGAAAAGTTTGTCATTTTAATTTCTTTCATTTAATCCCAAATCCTTTAATCCTTATCTTATTTTGGTAGAAATCCTTCTGACCTGAATTCTTTTTTTATATTCTTGTGCAGATGATAAATATTGAATTTCGTCTGGCACAAGGCTAAATAGAAGGGAAGGAAATCTTGGAAGTTTAGGAAAATGTTGCTAATGCTTGAGTAATATCTTGTATCTTTACCTTGAACATTATAGAATCTGTCTACAGTTCTTAGTCACTGAAGTAAAGGATTTAATTCAATCCCTGCAAAAGACAATGGAAAAACACATGGATAGTAAGAACAACTTGTGTAGGGCAAAACAAATGAATTTTGTTTTAAATTCTATGAAGCTGAATAGATGACATATGTCTGAGAAAAGTCAGAAAGTGCACTGACTAAAATGATTAAAATGGGGATACTGATTTGAAATAATTTGTGAAATGATAACAGGATTTCACTTCAGTTGTTCAAATTTAAGGACAATCAGACTCCCATTCAGTAATTTTCAAGGTTTAAACAGAATTCTTTTATATGTTGTATATTGTTGTTTTTTTTTCTTCCAATAATATTTGTGTATTGTTTAGATCAAGCAAATTACTATATTTAGCAGTATGTAAGACTGGACTAAGTATGTGCATATACTCTCTCTCTCTCATTCCAACAGGGTAAAAAAATTGATTGAATGGAACATCAAATGTTAGTGAACCTTCATCCATATTTCCAATTTTGCTCTGTTCAAAACAAGTACTTTTTTGGACATTTATTACAAAGTTTTGAAATCTTTATATCCTGGAGAAAAAAATGTGTGTTATATATGTCATCAAATAATTTTTGTGTTGATAGAAAAGCATGATGATAATTAAGTTCAGTTCATTGTAAACTATTCTGTCCAGTGAGTTGACATTATAATTTAGTCATTGGCTGATCTTTCGTTTCATTTGATTTGGAAAAAAAAGCTATTGTGAGGTGAACAAAGATTGTGTGACAGTTTCTTTCTAATTAGTGCATAACCTCATGACATTCTCAACTGTACAGTCAGTAGACAAAAAAAAAAAAAAAAAACATTAAGTAACTGCCAAGTGTTTTTTTTCTTTTGGCCTTTTTCATTTTCTATTTAGATGTTAGTAAAAAAAAATGTTTTTCAAAAAGAATTGAATCATTCTTTCTATTAATGAAACAAATTTTGTGCTGTGTGAATTTTAAGTTTTTCCTGGTTTCTTCCATTTTTAAAGTTTCTCATAATTTGTCATAAATGTTGTGAATTGAAAATAGAAAAATGATTGCTTGGTAAGATCCAATAAAGAAAAGGTCAATTAAGATTTGATTTTTGTTTCATACTGTGAGAATTAATATTTGTGTAAAGGTGTTTTTTCTTTTTTCCTCTTTTGAAATGTGTAATTTCTGGGATAATCTAAAGAATCAATGATTATTATATGTATGCTATTTTGGGGTGTTTGTAAGTTGTGCATGAATCAAAATTTCAACTGTTATAAGCAGCCAATAAATATCAAACCCTAATAAATATTATATTTTCTTTTATTTGCCTCCTGTATCACTGCCAGATATTATAATTTTGTTTCTATAATTGGTAATTATTTGTCTTGCATGACAACTTGAGCAGTATTTTTTGGTTGTATGCTTTACTGTTACTTTTTTGTGTTATATCATTATTGGATTTTCATCAATTTCTATGAGAATTAATTTAACACAAGTGAGAGCTGGAAAATGTTATACTCA
>CAHIKZ030001804.1:422500-700000 GCA_903632075.3 Acanthosepion pharaonis
ATTTTTAGGAATTTGTCATTGGATTTGGTTCCAAGATTGAATGGAGAACAGGTGGATGCTGACAAAATCAGCATTGTCCAACTGTATCGAATTCACAAAGACAGTGAAAATTATATGGTCCGCAGAAAGGTATGTGGCCGACAGAAAATGTTCTGGATTTTAAGAGAGAAATAAAACTTTTTTTTTTTTTTTTTTTTCAGCATTTATGATTGTTTAACAATTTCAATTGTTTTTACTTGACAATTTATTTTTGTTGATTTTCTAAGATGAAAATGCATTTTGTAGAAGCAACTAAATTCACTCATCAAAATGGCTGATAGTCATACTTTATTAATATAAATTATTATCAATAAAAAATATTTAAAATATTTTGTGCCAAATATGGGACTTGAATACACTTGGTAACAGATTTTGATACTCGTTTAAAGTATGAATTTTGGACTAAATTCTGAATTCATATTCAAAATGATTCTAGAACATTAGAAATTTGTATTCTGCACATGATTAGAGAGAGAGACCTCATTTTATATTACAGTGAGCAACAAAAAAACTTTTTGCCTCCTACTCAGACACATGCTACTGTACCATATTATACACAGTACAAATAATTCCGGGTTAGTATTCGGAATTGTCCTATGATATCATATTTTGGGGATACATCTATATCACATTTATGCTCAAGGTAAATTTTTAACATTATTTTAGTATCCATTTGAGTTGCAATTTATTCTAGTTGTATAGAACTTTCTTGGCTATCAAAGAGCTGAAAATGATACTGATAGCATATCAAAGGAATGAATACCAAATGTCTCTTAAAATGCACTTTTTACACTTTCATCTCAATTTGTTTTTCAATTGAACTGGGTACTATATGGTGAGAGGTTGCATCAGAGTATATCTGAGCTCGAATTGAGGTATTATGGCTGATTCAAGCCAAACATTAGTGATTACTGTTGATTACTAAAATGAAAGACATACAATAGTAAGTGTCTCAGGCATTTTTAGAAGATATCTGAAATAAAGTGAATATATTCAGTTATTTCCAATCATATTCTAGATTGTCTTTGAAATATATATATATATATATACTATTAATAGACTATTTTCCTATGTACATGAATATGAAGAATGCTCTGAAAGTAATGCTGCTTATTTATTTCCATGGAAACTTCAGCCAATAATACATGGAGCACAATAAGTAGTTTTCACCTTGAAAACACTATTTCCCAATAGAGTGACCACCATTGACTTTTCATTTTCACCAGAGAGAAACAAGAGCTTGCATACCAAGATCATAAAATGTCTGAACCAATGACTCACATTTTTGTGTAGGTGATACTGGTGTCACTATCAGATAAATGTTGTCTGCATAATCTGCCTTTCATCAGACTAGACAGCTGAAACTCAGGAGGCCTCAAATCCAGATTATATGCTGGGTATAGCAGAAAAAGTCCAACCAAAATTTGCCACATGATCTATGATCTTCAAACTAATATTTTTGTGTTGCAAGGTAAAAAAAAAATGACAGGCTATAACCAATAAAGTTCAACTCTTATTGTCATACCACTGCTCTGATATTGTGTGCCAACAAAATAAATTAAGAGAAATTACTTTGGAGCTGCTTTCATACTATATACAACAAATATGCTATTACTATAATATTTATCTTTAATATAAATATGTTATGCACATATCTTAAAAATCTGTCATTGAAAGACAATTCTGAGTATAGATTTGGAATTGTCATGCTTGGTTTAATTTAGTATGGGTAGCAGAACAAAATTGTTTTTTTTTCTCTTCTTGCTCAATGATAGCTGTAATTTCAATCTGAATCAAGTTTATATTTTATAATCTTATATAAATGACAAAATTTTAAGTAATTGAACAACACTAAATGAATTGTTAGAAAACTTTTTTGCTTGCTGTTGAATAGAAAAGCTTTAACAAAAGATGAAAAAAGGGGCATATGACATTTCAGTAAAGTAATATTCAAAATTTGAGAATATAAAACTGAATTTAAGGAATGTAGAAATATTAGTTGACTATTATTTCAGGTTCTAAATTCTATGAAGCATGAAGTGTAATATAAAACAAATTGTTGCCTTATTTAAGTTATCTTGAATTTTAAAAGTGGTTGTCTGTATTAAAAATGGATTTAATATGAAATGTTTCAACTTGATTGAAATTGTATTTTTCAATTATTTTATTTCTTGAAATTTAAAAACCTGATAAATTGTTTGAATAAATTTTGGCTAAAACCAAAAAAAGTCTATAAGGATTTTGTATTTGTAACTGCAAAATCTACTTTAAAATTTTGAAACCTCCCTCTTTGACAAAATAAAAGGATTATTTATATTATTTACATGCATACTATTATCTACATCTTTGTTGTTATTATCACAATGTTTTGGCTGTTGTGTCCTCTGGCATTAATCTGGTATTTGTTGACAAAAACCTGATAAAAACTGAAGGTTACAATTAGCAAAATGCTGTAATGACAGCAGTAAAGATGAGGATAATAGTCTGCATGTAAATAATCCTTTTATTCTGTCAAAGAAGGAGGCTTCAAAATTCTAAACAATAGTCCATGTGTAAATAATAATTCCACATCCAAGAAATTCATACAGAATAAAATGACATTTAAATTTTAGTAAAATTTTAATATTAAAGACATTAAAACAAAAAACAATTCTTGAGATTTGCTAAAAGCAAAAAAAAAGTCGGAAAATAGTCAACCTTTTTATTTTGCTGTTAAATTTCATTTGACAAATATCAAATCACGTTTTTATTTTGCAAATATTCCTGCTTTGCTTCAGTCTGAATTTCTGAGCTATCATTATTTACATGCAGACTATTGTCTCCATCTTTGTTGTTGTTATCACATTGTGTTCTCTTGCCTTCATCAGGTGATTGTCAATCTGGATAAACTTTAGGGAATTTTGAACTAAATTCTTTATTTAATCTACAGGGATAGATTGATCTCATTCTCCATATCCAGGGATATCTCTTCTAGTTCTCATTTAGTAATGCTCAGTTATTGCTCACCTTGTTTTCACAAAGTACACACTACTCGGACCAGGGATTGAAATTGCAATTACTTATGTCATCAAATTCATGACCAGCACTTTAATCCATGAGATTATTGTCCCAAATCTGAGTGGAGAATTTTGAACCTTAAAATTAACCTGCCTGCTGATAAGTGATACTTATCATACTTGATTGCACTTGCTGAGACTTCAATTTTTACTGCAGTTGCTTTTGAAATCCCGTTGTTACTTTGCTTTCTTTATTTATTAGTTTTTCCCATATCCTATTTGTTTCTATGCTAGACATATTAAGGGAATCCTCATAGCCTGATTCTTCATAAGACATTTGACTCCTGTGTTCATTTTTGTCCATTATTTCAAATACAAAAAAAATCCTGCTTTGCTAAATTTTTGACCTTAAAAACATAAGCTCAAGTATTTGGTTTTCATCAATTAAATTAACCTATATGATTTTTGGTCATTTTTAACCTGCTTTGTTATGTTCTCCTCATTGAACCTTGGTAAACATCCAAGTCATTATCCCTATATTTGTTGTTTTTACTATGTTTTGAATGATGTATTTTTCATCTTTCTTCAGATGGAAGTTGCATGCAGCATTGTTTTGACTTATCAAAGCATACAATTTATAGATAATAAAAAAAAAAACATGATTACAAGTAAATTCTTGTAATCAGAATAAAAAGAATTTTATTGACTAAAAAACCCAGCATGGTTAATTGAATTTTTATATAGTAGGTTTCATGTTATGAATTATTTTTAATCCCCAAAAAGGATTAAATTCCATATCAAGTTTATACATTTTTTTTATTTTTTTTTTGAAGCTCTACATAAACATTGAAGTTTTGTTTGACTGATTCTTATAATCTTATGTTGTAGTTTAAAGAATTGGTTAATATTTTTTCTCATCATTTTAGGTTCATGGCAGCGATCATCTGAGCAATGAATTCAAGTCTCTTTCTATAACCAATCTGCTGGTAAATTTCAAGAGTTTTCCTTGTTCTGTCAATGAAGATCTTGAGCTTTACTTTTCCATTTATGATGCCAAAGATTCCAAATTTATCAGGTATATATAAATATGATACATATTTTAATATTCTTCTTGTTCCTAACTTTGTCCATTCTTGTCTATGAACTTGAAACTTTTCACTGATCCTTCCAGTCACCCAAAAGACATTTCAGAAAAAAAAATAAAAGTCAGATAAATGTGAAAAGGAAAATATGAATGGGCAATTCTTGGAAAATAAAGAACTAGAAGTGATTGTTGGGATGAAAAAAAACCTATCTTCAACTAAAATGTCTCTTTGCTAAGTCACTTTTGAATACTCACAATATGAAATCTGCATGTATATTTGTGGGGGTAGAAGATTGGGTAATCTTAGAGGAAAAATAATAGCAACAGCAAATAGCAGCAATCCTGCTGTTGTAGAAACAGACAAATGGTTAGAATGCTCATTAAAGACACTAGTATCATGGGTAGAAGATATAGCATATTTGAAAGAAAATATCTTTAAGTGATTAATTTTTTTTTTTTTAGAAGAAAAGAAAATATTAAAATCCTGAGTTCATTTGAAAAAATCTATTACTGAGATTCAATCTGTTTCTTATTCATCAAAAATAACCAAGTCTACAAATTCAAAGATCTTCCATGTATGTGTTTAGAATAATAAAAATAAAAAATATAGTTTACAGGATTCTCTCACTCACCTATATTTCTTTCATAACATTAAATATTGGATTAAAAATGACTGCATGCTTACATACAAGTGTTGGCAAAGAAAAAAATGATACCTTTGTATGGTTTGTATAAGAAGTTTCAGGTTTGTGTTTTTGTGACTGACCATGAGAATAGCTTCATTATTTTTTATTTTTCTGTAATATATTATTGTTGGCTAATCAACAATCGTTTCTTGACATCTTGTGAGTTTTATGTGATTCTTTGTGTCTATAATTCTGTTACAAGAAGAGAAAGATTGAAATCTTTACCTTCTTCAATAGCATTAAGACATTAATATAAGGGAAGCAAAATTCAAATTATTTAAGCCTCAAATGTTATGATGATTACTGTATTTTGCCTTAGAAATCAAAAATTTAAACTTTAAAAAAAGTTTTTGGACAAAAAATATGAATCTTCACTCCAAAGTGACAGTCTAATATAATATTGAACTTTTGTTAAATGAAAAATTGTCAAGCATTATTAATTTTTGACAAAGATTTCTTTATGTTCACTTTAGTTACTTTTCATTGCAATTACCTACTGTTTGTTCTGTTATATTTAAACTATTAGTGTATAATATCCAAATTTAGTTTAGTGTTTCCAGGAACGTTTATCAAAATAAGTGATTGACTGGCTTGCATTTCATATAAAGGAAATAGTGTTCAGTATTTAACTAATTTAGTAATATGTAAGAAATACTATTTTAGCGTTTAACTAATTACAAGGGCAGTACAAATAAAAGATGCATATTAATCAACATTTCTATATAGAATCAGTGTAGTATCTGTACACTTCTGCAGAGTATTAAATTTTTTACTGCCCAAGTCACTGTCTATGACCAGTATAGTATCTTTGCATTTTATCTCTGATCAAAGTGTTACTCCCTGGCCCTCTGTTTAGGATCAGTATAGTATCTGTGCACTCTGCATAGGATCAAATTGTTACTTCCCAACATTCAGCCTACAATCAGTATAGTATGTGTGCACTCTACCTAGGATCAAAGTGTGATTCTCCCTGGCTCTTTGCTTAGGATCAGTATAGTATCTGTGCATTCTGTTTAGGATCAAAGTGTCTCTCCCCAGCCCTCTGTATAGGATCAATGTAGTTTCTATGCACTTTACCACAGATCAAATTGTCACACCCTGGCCCTTTGCCTAGGATCAAAGTATCAATCCATGACACTCTGTCTAGAATAAGTGTAGTGTCTGTACACATTACTTAAGTTTTTCCAGTTAATTTTTGCCATCCTATTCTAGCAGCCCAATACTGTTGTTTGCTTATCACGGGATCATTCATTTGAATTAGGAAAGGATTCACATGTTAATTTCATATTTTTTTCAGAGAAAAAAAAAGCATAAAAAATGAAACTATTATGTTATTGAATTTTTAACATATTAATATTTAATCTGTTAAATTTGCTTAATAGTACAAAATGTAAGTCAAGTTAACTGGTTTTATTGTTTACTACCCTGGTATGTCTGGTCACTCTACAAGGAGTGAGGAGAAGGATAATTAAATGACAAACATTGCTTAGAGCTACAAAGAATAAACTGTGAAGATGTATGATCACTAATGTCCTGAAAAGTCATGACACATAAAAGAACAAAAGATGGAAGAGGTTG
Organism: Acanthosepion pharaonis; assembly: GCA_903632075.3. Lineage (NCBI taxonomy): Eukaryota > Metazoa > Mollusca > Cephalopoda > Sepiida > Sepiidae > Acanthosepion > Acanthosepion pharaonis. The sequence goes on from CAHIKZ030001804.1 coordinate 428,884, forward strand.
ACTTTTTATCTTTAATGCAAATTGTAAACCTAATCTCTAATGAATTTTATAACAAATTACTTTCAAATGTGTAAACAGAAAAAAAACAGGTTTTTGTTTCAAGACCAACAACATTTTAAAAATAAAACTAAAGATTTTTTATTTTCACTTTACAATTTTAATGTTTTTCAAAGAATAGATTTAATTCCAAAATAAAATTTGAACATTGAATTCAACATATTCTTCAACAAACAAATGATCTCATTATATTTATTTTCAGTGAGCGCTTTCTTGTAAAATTAACACACCAAGGAATGCCAAAAACTATGGAGAAACTAAACAACTGTTATGGCTTATTCACTGTGAGTATTTTGATATTTTTTTTCTTCAAACAAAATTTTATAAAATGTGCAATATATGTGTGATGTGTTTATATCTTTGAAAGGAAAACTCATATTTTTTTCAACACTTAATAAAAACTGGCATAAAATGTTTTTTGATGAAAAGTAAAGATTTTCTTACACAGACCATATCTCAAGGAGAATATGAAAAACACAAACTTTCCTTCTTTTATAAGTGATATGGTTCCTGTAGATTGTTTATTTAAAGAATTTGTAACTTTGTTTTAGCACATGTGCTTAAACCTAATACTGCTACCTTATAGATGTGTATCCTGGATTTACATATAAGCTGAAATTCTGACCTTCAGCTTGTGAATGCTTTGATATGTGCATCGTGACAAATGGTTTTCTTTCTTACTTTGATTACTTTGAGACAACATTTTTCTGTGATTTATCTGCTAAAAAGGTTTGCTTAATTTATTCCTACTATATCATAAGCATGTCTTTTTTAAGACCTTTGACTACATTAATATTTTGGACATTGGGAAGAAAAGACTGTACTAAAAGGTGCAAACTTTTGAAACTCAAATTAGAGAAGATTTAAGAACATTGTCATGTGATCATTTTGCTTTCTAAGAGTTCTAACAAAAAGATAGAAATATGGGATTTTAAATAATGAATTTCTGGAATGTATAAATTGTATTTTAAATGCAGGACCTCAGTTCAAATGACATGGAGAAAGATTTATGGCTTGTCATTCAGATATACAGAATAGGTAAGTCTTTTTTTAATCTCAACTTCAACTTTATTTCTAGAATATTTCTGAGTAAAATATTCTTATTTTACTCTATTTTAAAATATTTCTGATAAATTGGTGCCATAAGTTTATTATTAGTGAGTTTCAAATATTTTATTAACAACTATCTTCATTGCTGTTTTGGTCAGATTCTGAAATTTGTTCAACATTTAGTGAATGTTTTTAACAATCATTATTTTGTTGATTTTATTCTCTGATCTTTTTGGAATTTTTGTTTAGCACCTTTTGAATTGTAATCAGCCAGAAACCAGTAAGACCCAGAAGTTGAAATGGGAGAAATCTTATAGGAAAAATTTCAGAAAATGATGATTATTAGATGAATTTATCAAAACCTGTACATCAAAAAATGGCTTAAAATACCTCTATCGGGCAAAAGTTATATTCTCATGATATATGCTGTCTTTGTTAAAAACAAAAACTGCCTCTCCACTGGATGAGATCATGGAGGCATTCTACTGGTATAATATCACACCAAAATGCAACACCTCACTTGTTATAAAAAATTAACACGCTCCATCATTACCAATCAGGGTAAAAGGAATTGATGCAACACTTCTACCAAACCATGGGAAAAGAACACATGATCTACAAAGTGGGAGACCATATGTGGCTAAAAAACCTGTACACCTGATGTACCTTGAGATATTAGGTAGGGAACACCACTGGTATCAGCAGTTCACACAAAATTTTGCTCGATGAAATATTATGCTACCTGAAAGATTTTTGCGCCATTATGGGTTACATTACATCAGAGAGCGACATTGAACACATCGTCTGATAATGCAAGTGTGTTTGGATTCAGTGCATCCAATAGTTCTTTTGATGGAGACCACTTGGGATTTGATTGAGCCAGAGTCAAATGATGACTCCTCAAAAAGTGAGTCCCCAGAAAAGATTCCCCCCCACTCCAGATGAAGTACCAGACGAACCAGACCACTTTGCCATATCTCTCTTTAAAAAACAAAATAATAAAGCCACTATACTGGACAAAGTCAGCAAATATGAAATCCGTTTCACTCCTAGCCAATCTCAGAGATGCAAATGTTGCCTAGTTGTATAGATTGCTTTAAAGAACATACCAATCTATTTCACTTCTGGCCAATTGTAAAGCATAGTAAGCCAAGTAGACAATTTTAAAAATTGCTGATTTTTTTTCAGTGGCTGTAATAAACATTGACAAGGTGGCTGTGAGTGAGTGAAGCACACTTTGATTTTTTCAGAAATTGTATTCATCCTTTTTACAAAATCCAATTCAATGATTCACCAGAAAAATTAAGTAAAAAATTGTATAAAAAGTCAAAAACGTTTTAATTTTACTTTTTTTTAAAATCTAAACTTTGATTTAACTTTTTACTGGCTATATATATTGGCCATATCTTCTCATTGTCACATGTTTTGATCATTTCAGGAAAAATGTTGATAAATGAAACCTCTAAGAAAGCAATGAACCAAAAGTTTAAACGGCCCTATGGTGTTGCAGGTGAGTTAATTCTTATATTTACTTAGTAAGGGCACCTGTAGCATTATCAGCAAATAGTTCTGTGTCGATGTCTCATTGTAGGGTAATGGTTACAAGCTAGTCAAGTAAACTATTTTGACTGTGTTGTGTATTTAATCCTCACTGGGTTTTCCTACAGGATGCGATGGGTAAATTGTCGCAATTTTATATTTTTAATTTCGAGCATGCATGTTGTTTTTTTATTTTATTTTGTCAACTGCACAGTATAGTAGGGTCAGTTGGGCACCATCTGTGAGAAAAAGAGCACCATGATGCAATTCATTCTGCCAAAAATTTGAAAATGATATGCTGTACTGCTTAGCATTTGCACCGGAAGCAAACATTTCAGAGTGTTTGGGTGTCAATCTGAGGACAGTGCAGAGGATTCAGAAAGAGTTGGATGAGTCTAATGGTGATTATGAAGGTGTTTGAAGTGATCACTAGTGATGGTAATATTATGCCACCATTCATCTTCCCACAGGACTTCAGGCTCAACACAGAGGCCTACATCAAGTGCCTTGAGGAGGTAGTGCTGCCCTGGGTCAAGAGGGTGGCTGCTGGAAGACCCTATGTCTGGCAACAGGACTCTGCACCATGCCACACAAGCAGGAAAACCCAGTCATGGCTGTCAGACAATTTCTGCAACCACATCACCCTTTACATCTGGCCACCTAACTCCCCAGACTGCAACCCCCTTGATTATTATGTGTGGGGTGCAGTTGAGCGAGAGACCAACAAAACTCCTTGTAACACCAAAGATGAACTGAAGGCAAGGATTATGGCAGCATTCACCAACTTAAACAAGGAGACCATCCAGAAGAGTTGCAGGAGATTCCAAAGTCTTTTGGAGGCTGTGGTTGAAGCCAATGGCGATTTTTATTGAATAAATTTACTCTTTAGTATTTCAAGATATTTTTGTGTAATTTTGGTAAAATATATCTGTTAAAATAAGTGGTGTTATTTTCATTTTTACATAATTTAGATGACAATTTATCCATTGCACCCTGTATATCCACATCCCAGAAATTCCGACAGAAAACACATCCCAATTATATGAACTATTTCAGTTTCATTCTTTGGCATGATGAAGATCATTAGGTGGTTTTATATAATGTTACCTAATTATATTAGGTAAATGAAAACCATTAGGTGGTTTTACTTTTTCTTTTTTTTCATCAGCAAAACAATATTTGAAATTAAATTTACATGTTGATTTCCTAATTGCTTTTTTTTTTTCTTTTTTGCAGCTTGTTCGTTCAGGGATATTAATCAAAGCAGTTTTATACATGAAGAGAAAGAAATCTCGCTTAAAGTTACAAGGTATTTTCACTTTGATTGGAATAGATTTTATTTCACATGCAATTATTTTTAAATTTTTTAAAGAAATTTCCTAAAATACTTTCATTGTGGTGTTCTCTCTCTCTCTCTCTCTCTCACACACACACACACACACACACACACACACAGTGTGTGGCAAAAGTAACATCATTTTTTCCCCTCCCATTTTAGTGGCCATCTTGGTACTTACAGGCTCAAACTGAAAACAATTCCTCAATTAAAAAAAGTAATTTCAAAATGAAAATTATAATAATAAATCTAGTAATTGTTGTTATTAAGAATAATCTCTTTTTTTTCTTTTTATTGCAGTTGTGTTGACAAAGAAGAGTTGTTTATAAACCTTCATGAAAATATTATCAAGAAAGCTTCACCTCGTTTTTCCTCATCATCGGAAAAAGCCAACTTAGGTAACATAAGTTTTATAAAATTTCATGGAATTTTACAAAAAATTTATCAAATATTTTGTTACTATATTGATATAAAAATTTATTAAGCCTTTTGAAAAAGTGTGTGCATATATAATACACACACACACACACACACACACACACACTGGCAAAATGTATGAATAAAAGAAAATACTTTGGAATATTTCAAGATTTTAAATAATATTCCATTAAAATGTTTTCTTTTGACCAAGTCCCCATTATTGTGGCTTTTTTTAGCAAATATCAGCAGGAGTAAGAATATGCTTGAACTTTAGTCAATTGATCATCTTTTGAGCAATTGATGATCAATTTCTGCTTAACAAAACCTAATAGATTTTGTTTAATATTTTCTCCCATTTAAAAAGTATTGCTCTGACTTGACGAAATGCTGACCTTTCAGAATCTGATAAAATCAAGCCACATATAATTAAATTGACAAAATCCAAATGAAGTGTGATACAGCCTTAGATCTCTGTTTAGATTTTATTTTTACAAATAGGTTGTAGTTTTCACAATGTTGGAATATAAAAATTAATGATCATATATTTCTGATTCTAACATGTCTGCTAAATTGAATATGAGATTCTATCATGAGTAAAAACATTCTTGCACTTGAGAAAATGACCCTGTGAAGATTTGGATATGCTACTTTTCATGGTGGACAAGCCCCACCATACTGCATTTAACAAATTTACATTAGATGTAGGACATCTGTTCTCATAGGATTAAAATGGTGACACTGCATAACATTAACCTGAAATTTGTCCTGATACTCATGCCTTATATCTTCAGAAGACTTCAAGCTCATAAAACAAATTGTTCTCTATTCTTTGAGATCTCCTATGTTTTCCAAGGTTTTAAGATTAATCTTACAATGGTTGATGTTATCCTTCAGCTTATCCTTGTAATACAAGAGGATAGTAGGATATTTGCTATTAAAATATATATATATATATATATATATATATATATATATATATATATATAAGACTTTTTTAATTATACCAACAGATTACTACCTGTGTGTGTGTGTATATATATATATATATATAAGACTTGCTTTTAATTATACCAACAGATTACTACCTGTGTGTGTGTGTGTATATATATATATATATATATATATATATATATATATAAAAGAAACTTAAATTATACCAACAGATTACTACCTCTGTGTGTGTATATATATATATATATATATATATATATATTTAATGTGTGTGTGGACATTGAAGTAAATGCCTAGAAGCAACAAATTGACCTTTTATACTTTAAAGCTTAAAAAGGTTACCAGAGTTCCTGTATTTAATTTGAAAAGAGTTGTTGCTAGATTTACTGGCCAATCACACGGAAGCAAAGGAACAACTTTAAACATAAGGGCAACAATTTAGAAGTCAGTTTCAAATTTTACAAAGAGAACTAAATGATGAAAGATAGAAGTTTGATGACAAATAGAAATGAACATTGAAAGAACAATTAATAGGTTCATATTTTAAATTAAAGGAATTGTAGTTATTGCAAGAAAAATAAGCAAAAACCTGTCTGATCAAAGGCCAAAATAATTAAAGACATGAATAAACATTTACAAGTTCCCATACAATGGATAGTAGAGATCAAGCATTACAACAGTCTAAGTTTTCTGCTAATCAAAAAAAAAAAGAAGCTTTCTGTCATTAAAGTATAACTTGCCATGTCATATTCTCATTCCCTTTGCATTCTATTGGTAAGGAGCAATTCCATTCAGACAGCTGCTTTTCAAGAACTGTTGCTTTATGGAACAGACTCCTGAGAGGATGGTTCCCTGATCACTTAAATCTTAACCTCTTCAACTCTTTGGTCAACCATTATCTACATTCAACAACCTCATTCAGTAATCCTCTACCTTGAATGAGCCTTATATTTGGTGAAAAGCAGTAAAGAAACAAAACCTACTACATAATAGCCTGTTGATATTTAATAACACATAAAACTAAATATTGTTGATGAATTTTTGGTGGTATGTATTGAAATAAAAGCAAGTAAATGAATCTTTGTTGGGAAAAGGCAGATTATAGAAATTCTGAGAAGACCTCTGTTAAGTTTTTTTTTTGTTTTGCTAAATTAATGCAAAGGAAATTCATCTCTTAGCTATCTACATAAATTTTATTTTCTACAATTGTACTTATTGCTTCCTGTCATCTATTGTTACAATTCAAATTAATTTATTTTATTGATAAGAGTCAGTTTATTTCCATAATAAATATTTGAATCTTGTGGAACAAATTTCGATTCTATATTTGTTTGCTGTATTGTTACCTACATGATTTTCTGCTTCTGATAGTGTTTCATTTGTTTTGCTATTATTTCTTAAAGAATAAACTGGGAATTTCCAAGATTCAAGTTTAACCCAAAATACCAGTGAATATTTTATCATTTAAAAAAAAAATAAAACAGAACTTGTTTTTCCAGTCTGTCATATTTTTACTTCCTTTCTTACCAGTTTGACATTTTGCAAATTTTTCATAACTTTTATTTCTGCTCCTCTTGGATTAATCTGTTTGTCATTAAGTGCAAAGTTTTATTGAAATATCTATCTGGCCACATACCATGGCCATATACTTATATATTCCCATAGATATTTACTAAGCTTAAACTTATCAGACACAATAGAGGTACATCCAGATAGAATCGAACTTACTAGGAATGGCTTGCAAGAAGATACTATTTTGATTAAAGATTGGTTAAAAATGCATAACTTTCTCTACAGCACAAAGGATATTAATCAAAAAAAATATTCAAATTATAAAAGACGTAAATAAAAATAAAAAAAATTATCTTAATATATTTGTTTTTTAGATATTTTTTTAAGTCAAGAAAATATTTTAAATGCTTATCAATGGTGATTAAAAAATATTTTCAAATTAAAAACAGTTTTGTCTTGTGATAATGTTGCTTATGAAAATGTGTTGAAAAACAATTTTGTAAAATTTTCAATATTCTCTTTGAATTGTATTTTTTCCCCAATACAATCTTGGAAGAATCTTTTCATTTGTTTTTGTTGTTATTGTCGAATCCTATCATTGTCTTATAAATACTGTAAAGTATTTCCTATGTGTAAATAAATTTGATTGTTTTTAATTCATTAAATGCAATTTTAGTTATGATTTGATACAAAGACTTTTTAAATCATGGCAGTAGTTTTGATAAAGCAATTTCTTAATGGAAAATTTTATATAAATTTAAAGATCTAAATACTTTACAGTACTGTGTCTGATAAAATGCCTAATACTTTTTTTCTCTTAACTTTCTTTCTTATAGCCAACTGTAAGAACGTTTCTTTTTCTAAGTATTTTGTTTTTTTAATCAACTCTTGTCTTATTATTTTCATTTTCTCTGCTCCTTCAGATCAGCTGAAATGTCTTTTTTTAGCTTTCACTGTAGCTTTTATAGGCTTTCATACGTTGGATTTGGTTCGAAAAGATTAATGAACCAAGAAATCAGTTTTGCAGCTTCCAAATTCTGGCGTCCTTCAAAAAATAGTTCATGAATTATAATTTTTATTGATTATTTTTACTATTAATTTTTATTCATTATTCATCTATCTTAATAGTTTTGATTTATATTTTTTAATGACATACTAATATGTAATTTCTGATATAACTAAAAAGATATCTGTAAAAGGACTATAAATAAAGACAAAAGGAAAATTTAGATGATGTGTTTTATACTCTGATAGACAATTGCCTTGATAAAGTCCATCAGAGGACACAACGCAATGAGATAAGTTTTCCTTTGGTCTTTATTCCCCCATATATATATATATATATATATATATATATAGCATGTGATGTCAGTAATTACTCAAGGTAGGCAGCTTGTAGTAAATCTACGAAAAAATAAAATATTTTGCATTTTATGCATAATAATCAGAGTAACTTTCATAATTTTGTTGAATTAGTTACGTATTGTACCACAGAAAGCAGCTACTTATCTATTTTATTCAGGGTAGACACTGCCTACCTTGCCAGCATATCCCTGAATGAAATTTTGGTTTAATATGAATTTATATTTAATCCTTCCCACATAAAAATTGCCTGAAAGTCATAGAAATAATTAAAACTTAACACAAACTGAAACAAACATTTTGTTTCTCCTCTGTTATATAAAGGACCTGTGGGTGATGTAATAGATAGTAACATGGAATGAAAAATCAGAGTTGGGTTTGTTACATATGTACAAATACCCTTGTGAAAGGAATGAATCCATCCCATCTCCCCAGCTATGGGCTAAATAGGGCTTGTATCTGGAAAAATCATTATGCAATATTCAATTATAAAAAAATAATATATTACAATATACTAAATATGTTTTATCTTTAAATAACCTACAAAATGTTAAGCCAGAAAAAACAAATCCATCAGTCTGTTATATAAACATATCTTTGTTCTCTAAGTCAAATTTAACAAACATAAGCTAATTACTTTGCAATAAATGATAATGATACTAGTAATTGCTATCTGAGAAAAAAATTTCAAACTTGATTCTCCATTTAAATGTCATTCACCTAAAATATGAAATGCTGAAAGCCAGGATTGAACCCTTACATCTTCAAACTGATACTCTTTAACTTTGCTATTTTCATTTGATAACAAGAATCAAAAAATCCAAAGAATTAATGAACTAAATATTAAAATACCATTTGCATACCAAAACCCAGGATTGAACCATGGACCCCTAGATTTTCAGCTTTAAATTCTCTCTCTATCTATTTTAACCTTAGGAGTGACAGTCTCTGTTATTCTTGTTTAAAGTAAAAGCATTTATTTTATTTGTTAGTTATCACTTTTAATTTGTTTTGTTGTGTTTTTAGTTAATACAATCTCTTATTATTAACTAGTTACAAAATGTGGTACATTTCAATAAATGACCAGTGTAATTTCATGATGATGATGAAATTCGAAATAATAAATCCCGAAGTATTAGAAAGTTGTAAATGAAAAGCCAAATACAAGAGTCAGAACTAAAAATGGAATATTGCTGCCATATCTGGACTGGAGTTACTCAATTCTCACTTTCCACTTTTGACAGAGTTCAAAAGCTTTTACACAGCCTTGTGGGTGATAAATTATTTTGTACTCTGCAGCCACTTCCCCATGGATGAATACTATTTTTTTTCGAAAATGTTCAAACAACCTACATTGCTAAATTCCACCAGTTTAAACCTTCCCAACAAAGAACAGCCATGTCTTGTAAACAGGGTTGAATCGTCTTCTTTCTCTTCATATTCCATTGTCAAGAAGGAAGTTCTACTCACACAGTTTCTTTCCTACTTTATGGAGCAGACTCCTGAGAGGATGCTTTCTTGATCGCTTCAAATTTAACCCAACTCTATGGTCAACCATTATCTATCCTACATATCCTCATAAGCTGAATTTGCTTCTTCCTCACTTCCATACAACAACTTCACTCAGTAATACCTTGAGTGGCTCATGGGCCTTTTATTGGGTGAATATTTAATAAAAACTAAGTTTTTTTTGTAGGATTGCTCATTTTCCATATTGATTGAAGTGAATAAAATTTTTGGATTGTATCCAATGGAAGAGATTTATTTTTTTCTTTTGTTGTGACACCTATCAACATAATTCGTCCAATAAATCCATTTCTGTCATAAGTCAATTAATATTTTGACAATTATCATCATCCTTTTTGATCATAATGTTTTTGGCTGAGCTACTCCTTGGATTTCAAATTCTAGTAGTTGAGAACAAAAAAGTCTATCCATAAGATTTCAACTAATGTTTGATGTCATACCACAAGAGCTTGCTATGTCATATAGAAATACCTGCATTATTTTGGCCAGCTGCTATAGTTAAACAGAATTTCTGTCATTGCAATTTAATTTCGAAATCAAATAATATATTTATCAAAATAAATGTGATAAAAAGTAACATAAAGATACAAAAAATGTTTGGAATAATGAAAATTCTTCAGAACCTTAACCAAAGAATAAAGAATCAAGCACAAAATTTTTCTTGGTGCTCTTTTAAACATTTTTACACGTGGAAACTTTTGCAATAATTGTTATAAAAGTTTTGAATTGAAATCTTGATGATTAGATCATTTGAACTGGAGCTTCAGACATATTAAAGGTCAGTCCCTTGTATTGGGTTGGTGAAGCTCATTAATCAGTTCTCATCAAGAAGGAATCTGATACTGATAAAAAAAAAAAACATTGAAATTTATTTGACAAATTATACATGTCTCTTTTTTTTTTTTTTTTTTTTTTTGTTAAGGGTTGGTCATGATCTCTCTGGTCATGTGAGCATCTTCTCTCTTAAGTATGAAACTGACATTTAAAAAAAAATTCCTTCCTTAGAGTAAAATAATTTTTAATTCCAATTTGTGAACATACAAATAGTTGATTTTATGTTATTTATAAACAAGTATTTATTTTCAAACTAATTTTTGTCCGGGTTGGCTCAGTTTTCAAGGATGGATGAGATCACTACTAATGAAACAAAATGTCCTAGATTTATGCATTCATATAAATTTTGTTTGCAAAACTTTTTAGTTGTATTCAATTCTGATGACTCCTAAAAAGACTTTAAAATAATTTTTAAATTTATTGTACATTTCTAGAGGACAGTTCTTAAAAAATCTCATCTCATTTGTCTCAAAAGTATTTAACAAAAAGGAAAATAAAAAATAAAAAAGCAAATATCCTCATTTGTTCCTAGCAAATAAATTGTGCTATAATTTCAGGGGTCCAACATTTCCTAAATTCAGATTCAAACTTCAATTCTTTGAAGATTCGTGGTTTTAAAAAGTCAGGTGAGCTTCTATGGCACACATTGTCCCTTTGCAATGGTCTCAACCCTTTGAGTGCTGTTCATATAAGCCATTTAGAAATATAGAAAACAAAAGTTCTGAAAATTTTTAAATTCTCTTTAATACATGAATTGAAAAGTACTTTCAGCTTTTTTTCTTGATAATTCTAAAAGAATCTGTTTGTTTCCTTCAAGTGAAATTTTGTTTTTCTTTTTCACAAATGATTATCCTCTGTAAATTGACTAAACTTGAAATTTTTACTTTTTAAAAAAACTTATAATTCTTTGTTTTCTTAATTGATGCTGCAAAATTCCATCAAACATGATTTTCCTATATAAGATGTTAAAAAATTTGATTTATAAATTAACAAAAAATGCATAAAACATTGACTTTGTGGCCATAAACTGTTTCTTATGGAATTCTGAAATATGAAAATGCAGATATTTTAAAATCAATAATTGAATCAGTGTAAGAAAAATAATTTCATGCTTTATAATCTGACAAAATTTAATATTATTCCAAGCTGTAGGTAAAGAGAAAATATTCAACCTTTTTGTTTATTCATTAAATGTTCTGTAAATTAAAATGTTTAAAAGATGTGTTCATTGGAAAATAATATTGTCTCTGAAAATATTTGAATTTGATTTGAATGATGAAACTGGTCAGTGAGATTTTCTATTGCTTGCAACTTTTTCTTTTCACGCATCAAAATCTATTACCATAAATTTCAGCATACAAGTCAACCTCAAGATCTAAAATTCTCACTGAGGATTATGCCTGCTTCTTTCTTTAAGCCTATGATAAACAAAAATACAAAAGAGCAACTTTTACAACTACTGGCACCACTTATCAATACCAAACTCATATAACAGTTTATAAGAAAATTTGAAAATTCAAAAAATCAGTCACTGTTTTTTTTTTTTTTTTTTTTTTTTTATTTGTCTTGAACATTCAAAACTGTTCTACTTTGGTAATAACACTGACTTCCATTACCTGTCAACACCAGTGAATGAAAATTGGCACATTCAATAAAATATGACACCATAATTAATTTTTACAGCAATTTTATTGTTTTTCACTGACATACCAAAAATCATGGGGAGTAGTATTTGAAGGTAATGGTTGGTAGCACCACTAAACCTTGACATCATGGCAATGTCCATGCCTATATCAGTTGTTCTCTTATATCTGGTGAGTTAATGTTGACACTGGGTAAGCTGCTCATGATAAAGCAATGTGAATTACCAAATGAGGCAAGGTAACAGATACCAGATGGATAGGATATTTAATTTCTGAAATTGTAAGAACATTTCACATCTACAGTGTTATATATGTGTACTGGGAATGCCTGATGGAAGTGGCTGACTACAAGTCCTTAATGATTGAGACCGAAAGCTTGTGCCTTGAGTTGTCTACACTAACAGACAAATGACACAAGCTTAAATCACATCCACATTCAATGTAGAAGATAGTAGACATATATCTGGCATGCCAGCTACATATTCTTTAGCTGTCATGGGATATGGGAGCTGAAGACCCACCAGGATGGCCCTGTTAACACCATGACCTAGGATACAGTGCCTCATTTAGGAAAATGTTACTAATAGGACCTTGGAGGATTGGCAACATGTGTGGCATGGTCTGCTTGGTCATGGTTCCTGTTGTTTCATGCTGATGGTAAGATTTGAATGTGACACAGACCCCAAGAGGCCACTGATGCAGGTTAGTGGTATGGGGTGTATCCATGTGGTATAGGTTGGTTCTGCTGGTCTACCTAAACACATCATTGACCTCTGACCACTGTTTCATGAACATTTGCATCCTTTATGGCTGCCTGTACCCTAAAAAAAAAAAAAAAAAAATGTTGCAAGATAATGCACCTTGTCATCAGGCCTAAGTTGGGCATAATTGGTTTAAGGAGTATTCTGGAGAATTTGAGGAATGGTTTGGCTGTTATGTTTGCTTGACCTGAGCCCACTCCAGCATTTATAGGTTATGGTGAAGAGGTCTATTTGCATGCAAGATCCTGCATTTATAAATCTTTGAGCAGCTATCAAGGCAACATGGCTCAACAGCTCTCCAGAGGTCTTCTGACCACTTGTGAAATTGATGTTACATTAAGTTGCTGCACTTTGTGGAGCTGGAGAGGATCCTACATGATACTAGGCACTTAACCCATGATTTTTGGCACATCAGTGTATTGAAAACACTTTATTAAATGGTTAAATTACTTCACAAACATTAGTTTTAGTCAGATGTCTTTGGTGGTCATTTGGAATGAGAAAGATTGGTGCATGCTAAAGTTTTAAGTAAACGGTTTCCCAGCAGTTCAGGGATCATGATTAACTTTTTATCCCCAGCATGTAGGTTTACCTTTGGTTTTGGGGGAGATTATTTTCAAGCTTAAAATGTTGACTTGTATGCCATAAAATTGATGGTAGTTTTTAATGATTAACTTTGGTGATATTTTCTTGTCAATAGAAAATCTTTATCCTAGTTTTAACCATCATTTTTAATGTTCAACCTGAATCTTTGGCAGACCCCACCTCTGGAAAGAACCCATTCACAGGGCTTGTCTCCAGGCAACGTAAATTTTTTTTTCTTATAATTATCAGTAGTTGTCCATTTTTCATTAATGCTTTCTTTTTTTTTTTTCCTTTTTGTGAACCCCAAACAATGCTATTTACTTGTCTCTGTATTGAATTAGTGTGCATTTCAAAATCAAATTTGTAGAAAAGATCCAATGGACGCGTGTGTTTTTCTTCTTCCTTTTTTTTTTTTTTTTATTTCTCAGAATTAGTTTTCCTGCACATTCTTTTCAGTTGTTCAGCTTTTAGAAAAAATTTTTTTATTTTTGTTTAAATTAGATTTTTAAAATTTAGTTCATATTTTTCACTCCTTTAAAGTATGCTATTTTAAAAATAAATTTCAGAAAAAATGACATTTCGGCCATGCATTTTATAAATGAATTTCTTTGTCTTTTTGTAACATTTGATATTTTGAGCAAAAATATTTTGATAAAAAGCAGAAGAAAGTATGAATCAACATGAAAGAGGCAACAAAAATATTTCAAATCAGAATCTTCATTATTTTAGCATAAAATATATAATATATGTATATGGTCAGCACCGGCTCACATCTGAGCATTGGGATTGTCATCCTCTCTCTTTATTCCCTTTCTCTCTCCTGGTCCAAGCAGTGGTGGAGATGGCTATGAATCAAAGAATTTGGTAAGGTGACTCCTGTGAATTTGATTTTGGTGGACAACTCAGCATGACAGAGAAGTCCACAACCTTGGCCAAAAGCACCTCCCACATTGCTCAAATTATGTTAGTAATAACTGGATAATTGTACAATTTTTAATTGTAAATATTTCTTTTATTTCCTTTTCTTTACATTATTTACATTATTCAGACTATTGTCCTTATCTTCATTGCCATATTTATTACAACGCTTTGGCCTTTCAGTATCTGTCTATATTTCTGAGATGAGGTATTATGTACACTATTTACATTATTCGGACTATTGTTCTCATCTTTGTCGCCATATTTATTACAATGTTTCGGCCGTGGTTGGAATGTCGAACTGAACCCTTTATTTCGCTCACTGGGGTAGACTGTTCTAGTTCCACGTGCCAATGGATGTCAGTTATCTCCTGTTAATTTCCCTTTGAAAGTTCTCCACTGCCTTAACCGGGTATTGAACTCAGACTCTTTGGGTCCTGTCACTGGATCTAACTAATGCCTTTATCCACTGTGCCATGTGATATAAAAAAGATATAATGGATTAAAAATGCTAGAATTTGGGGATTTTCTAGATCTTATTTCAATGAGAAGCACATGCACACATGTCAAAAATGACAATGGATATAGTAGATGTTTTTAGCACCTGTCATAGTGAAACAGTGAAGAATACTCATTCATCCATACTTTTATCTATCATCATTGTATGTTAGTAAGAGGATTACAGATGACCAGCAGTGGGACTAAGCATAGGAAGAGCTGAATTCATGACTTTCTCAGGGCATTAATATCAAAGTGGCTGAATCAGTTTTGGATTGAAATTGAAACTTAGTTTTCTGATTTCATTTTGTGAACCATTTATCATGATGTGATTTTTACATCAATGAAGCAAATAAACCAATAAAAAAAAATTATTTTTTTTTTTTTTTTTTAAAAATAAAGGAATTGGTAAGGTTTGAAGTTTGATTAAAAGACTGTTTCAAAGACTGATATTAATTATTAGGTTTGTTGGAGATTGTAATTAACTTCTCTGTTCTTGGCTGGAATATCTCTAGTAACTTCTTTTTATAAACTGAGTTTTGTAATAATTTCAGAAAAATGCTTTGTTCATCATACCACATCTTAAATAAGAATTCAGTAATAGATATTTTAAAATTAATATTACGTTCATTAAGTTTTTTTTTGACAAAATATAAATGGAAACAGTGCAATTGACTGAAGATGAAATTTCAAATCTTTTTTTCTCAATTTCCGTGATAAATGTGAATTGCAGTGATGATGAATGACATGTAATTGTCAAAGAGTTTGTCACTTTCTTCAATTGATGCAAAATCTTTGCCATGTGAATCTAATATCCTCATTTAGGTTTTTATCACTGCATTTTTATGGGATGCTTCAATTATTCAGCTTATGGCCATATCACATTGAAATATTGGTGATCGTACGATCACCAAAATTAAACAACATTGAGTTTGGTCAGTACCTCTTGGGAATACCAGTTGCTGTAAGCTTGAATGTGAAGGTGGTGTAATAGATAATGGCTTGGAATTGGTAACTAGAGCTGAGTTCCAGTCAGGTTTTCTTTATATTCACTTATGTACAAAATACCCTTAGGAAAGGTATAAATCCATCTCTTCTCCCCCAGCTATGAGTTAATTAGTAGGACTTGTATCAGTAAATTGTTGTCTCTTACAATCTAAAAATATTTTCTGGCTTTAAATAACTTACAAAAAGTTGATAAGCCTTAAAAAACAAATCGGTCGTCAATAATAAAAAAAAAAATTGTTCATATTTGAATTTTCTTGTTTTTATCGCTATATTCCTGCCCAAACGTTTGTTGGCTTTTATAGAATTCAATATTTCAGGTGCTATGGAACAGTTGAGAGAATGAAAGCAATAATAGGGAGATTCCGTCAATGAAATATTGTATTGTCAATTCATGCACAAGAAAATATAAAATCCATATGATCCACTCATTATATGGTGATGGGTTTATTTTTTCTAACCAACTACCTGATTGTCTCTATCTGCCGGAATATCTGCTGCTCAGATTTAAAATCATCAATGAGGCAGAAAGAAATGGATGAACACCTAGGGAAGGTCAAAGAATGAACTGGCAAAAAAATACAAAAAACAAATAAAAACAAAAATGAGGGTAGTAAAGAAATTCTATAGTTTATCATTTTATCTAAATCGGTATTTGTAAAAATCATACTATTTTTGTTTTATCTTTGGTGTTCTTTCCAAACTACTTTCTATAAATAATTTCTGTATTTTTTTCCTGACAAATTATTTTCTACAAACAATAGATGATTTTTCTTCAATTGTACATAAGAAAAATAACATTGGAAAAGAAAAGAAGCCAAGAAATTATGTTACTCTACCTTTCATCAGGCAGATCAAACATTTTGTCAGAATAAAATGCCAAGCTACCTTTTTCTTGACATTCTACTGACAAATGTATAATTTCTATTTTGCTATTGTCAGTTCAGTGTTTGAGACTTTCTTTAGAATAAAGCAGTAAACGAGGGAGGGATGCTGTTAACTTTTTAATGGAATTGACCTCATTTGTGTCCCTTTCACTCCTTTGATAAACAATTTGTTTTTAGACAAAACAATTGTTAAGAGTAAATATTTCCAGAAGTCATCAATTATTTATGACTATTATAAAATGGAAGGTTTTCATTTGTTCCAGTGCTGATCTATGATTTTTTTAGCTTCCCTTTTCTGTGTATGCATTTGTTAAACACATTGGAGCTGCTACTTAGACATTCATGTGCTTGTGAAACACGAGTAACTAGTATCTTCATTTTTGTTGTTTTGATATCTGTTTTTGCTGATGTTTGCTTCCTTCCTTCCTTCCTTCTCAAGCGTTCTCTGAACTGAATTTTTTTCTCTTGCTTGTGTGTACTTTCACCATCATTCCAATTTGAACAATTCAGATTCAAGTGACATTGGTTTTATCCTGAACAAATATGAAGAAAAAAATATCTTTTGAGAGATTCCATTGAGGTATATGTGGGCAGATGTGCATTCTGGGATTACTTGCATTCAATTCTTAGGCAAGGTCAAATGTTTATCCTTTAGATGTGAAAACTGATGAAAATTAATGAAAAAAATGTTGAAAGAAATTTTTAGACTACCAGATGCAGCATATACTATAGGGAGGCTGGAAAATGTATAGACTGAAACAGTGATCAAAACAATAACGATAGTTTCAACATATTCATTGGACAATGAAAGAAATTCATCTCAAACCTTCAGAAAACATGTGGGAGGCTACATAATGAATTGGCAGAGACATGGTCAAAATAACAAAGATTAGGATAACTGTTTGAATAATTCATGGGATAATATTTATAAAGGATTGATAATATCTTAATGAGATTAATATCTTCTGTCAATGAAAAGTTTATTTTATTAAAAAAAATCAATCTTATTTTCTAAAACTTTGAATTTCTTTGTCCCACTTTTCTTAATTTCCATATTTCTGTGTTTTGTGATAATACATTTTATTAGATCTACTTTGTGATCATGTGCATCTAATATTGAATCCATTCAATAAAGTCAATGGAAGAGTTATGGTGGCACGGTTATTTAAAACTTTTCAACATTTTGGACTTGATCTTGTTTTGATTTTCAAAAATCTAAAATCAATCTTCTTCTGTGACTATTTCTACTTCAGTTTCTTTTCTCTATTCAATGGCAAAAACATTTTTTTGTCTTCAGGATTTGCTTTTATCTTTTAATGCATTTTAGTCTCGATGGTGTATTGAAAGTGAATTGTTTTTCTTTCTGTTCACTTTCTAAATTGGAAGATGCTGTTGAAATTGATAAAGGAATTTTTCATGTCAACCAAAACTTGGAGAAAATAAATAAAATGATCTAGTGGGCCAGAAAATCAAATAGAATCAGGTTCAAAAGCATAATTTTGCTTTTATTGATAGTTTCTTCTTCAAATGCAAGAAACATTATCATTTAATTTTATTCATCAGTTGTTTAAAAGCCAAAAATAAGTCGAGAAAGAAGAGTTCACTGCTGTTCAATATCAGACATGCTATTGAATGATGAATCTTTTGCATTCAACTTTATAAGAAATATATATATATATATATATATATATATATATATTTCATTGGGGCAAAACTCAGAAATGATTCTCATGGAGATATTTTTCTCATCCAGGCTTATGAACTAAATTCAGTCAGGATGCCTGCCAATCACTCTTTTTTAAATTAGTATCTTTTTTGCAATTAAAAGAATGTAAAATCTTAATTTATTTTGGATATTCTCAAATGATTTCAATATAAAATTATTGATTGGCTGTATTTTATCCTTTAGTTTGTAGAGAGAGATTTCTTCCTTTATAATAACTCTGAATGTTAGTTTTTGAGTTTGTAACAGAAAAAGAAATGCTAAATATATGTATCAACATACAATTAACACTTCAAGATGATGTTATTTAAGAAGTATAGCAAGAAAAACTGGCTTTGCTATACTTAAGCCAAGCACAAGATAGTGTTCCTTATGTCAGGGTCAATTAAAGAGAAGTCAAGCAATGGCGGAACATTGATTAGAATGTAGCAGCTGAGGTTTTAGAAGTGTAGAAGGGGTTTAGTTATAAAAGGTCAAATCTTTGAAATTCTGACTTCTCTTTTCACTGCATTTGTCTTTTTATTTTATCTAATTTCTCACAGAAATTTAAATATCTGGGAAGTGTTCTAACAGAGGATGGAAAGTGTGACACTGAGATCCAAAGACATATTGGGATGGCCAAAGATGCATTCCAAAAGCTAAGCAGACTATTATGAGACAGAAAGATTTTGTTAGAAACAAAGAAATGAGTACTGAACTGTTATGTGATATATGTCCTCCTGTATGGCAGCAAATGCTGGACAATCTCCTCAAAGATGAAGACTTGAAGCAATAGAAATGTGATTCTACAGAAAGATGCTGAGGATACCATGGGTTCAAAATGTGAGCAATGACAGGATTTTGGAGAGAATAGAAGCAAAGAGAAAATTTATGCTTAACATCAGGAAGAGGCATTTGAAATTTCTGGGGTGCATAATGAGGAAGGAAGGCTTGGAAAATCTGATACTCATAAAAGAGAAAGAGCTGACAGAGGAAAGCATTGTGTAACATACTTGATGGGCTTGAGCAAGTAGATGGCGGAACAGGGTTTGGGAGAAATAACAAAACTTATTAAGAGCTACAAGGGACAGGAAGATGTGGAGGGCCATGATCGACCATGTCCTGAAGGGACATGGCACAACAGAAGAATCTCTTACAAAAGAAATTAGATGTTCAAAAGACAGGAGTCAAGAAAATTTGTCAAAGTTTTACTATTATATCATCACTATTTACAGCTGCAATTGTTAGTGTGGCGGGTGTTTGTAGAGACGAGTGTCAAGTGATGGGTTGAGCAGAAACTGCAGTTTTCTAGACTTTTGAATAGAAAGAAAGGCAGAGAAGATAAAAATTGCTATCTCTATCCCATAATAGTTACTATACAAATGTGACAACTTTTATAGGACAAATATAATAAAGAAACTTTATTTTAGCTGATATAAAAAAATATACAAGCCATTTCAGATATACTTTTTGGAAAGCCAGAGTTTTAGTTTATATATGGACTATGGAAGCTTGATTTTGATATTTGGTTGAAATGTGTCTGTTGAATGTTAAACACAAAGCTCTTAAAGAATCCACTGGAACCATGTGGCTTGAAACAAGAGAATATTTGTTCTTCATACACACTCTTGTTTCTACCATAAAAACAGTAATTATCTTGCATTTAATATATCCAGGCATCTTCCCTTTCTTTATAGAAGAAAATGTTTGCTTTTAGTTGTATTTAGAACCTTCTTTTATAGACTAATTTTTATTGTTACATTTTCATGTTAATTAAAAACTCATACTGTCAACATCTATCATACAATGGTTTCTTATAAATTTCAAACAGGTGTTCATATTGCTTCAAAAGAAATAAAAATAAACATTAGTTATATTTTGTCTTTATATAAAAGTAAGAATATAAAAAAGAAATTTAATATTTAAAAACACATAGGTATTTATGGAAACGTAACAAGAAATATGACTTACTTTAATCTGAGAATAAATAAAAAAAGGTGATAAAAGGATATTCCTGTTTGTTATAATTTTATCTTTTCAAGTTTTATCACTTACCATTTATTGAAGCAAATTTTATACACTTTCTTCATTCACTCAGTGTAGCTAAATTGATGTATGAAAAAACAATTTATTATTTGGTGGTGGGGTATATTTTTCCATACTATTGCCATGTTAAATTGAAGTTTTCAGACAATACCTTGTTGGAGAAAGTAGATATTATTAATTTTGTCTAGCATCTACTTTCCTTGCAATTATTTTTACTTACTTTTTATGCATCTTTACACGCCATCTGTCTAAAGCAATATATTTATTTTTTATTTGAAGCATCATCAAGCATTATTAATTCCTGACTAAGATTTACTTTCCTCTTCAATTGTCTCATTAGATGAAGCAACATTGTCAACCATTATTATTACTAATTTTGACTAATATTTACTTTTATTTTACAATGCTGAAGACAAATGAGTATCTTCATTTATTCTGTTTTAATCAATTCAATATTTAGCAACCATTTGTATTCAGTAAAGCAGAAAGAAAGAAAGAAAGAAAACAATGTCAGCTTTCCACAGTTGAAAAATTGTGTTATGATTTTCTGTTTGTGTTGGCAAAATAACCTAAGTATTTGCCTGCTCAGATGTGGCTGGAATTCTTTTCTCACTTTGATAAATGGATGACATCTGTCTTTGGACAAAGTATGCTAAAATTACTTAGTCCAATGAACATTGTTAAATCATACTGAAACACTAGTTCTCGTTTGATCAATGAAGTTAAGCAAACTCGAGCCTGGTTAGTACTTAGAAGGGAGATGTTGAGTACTGTAAGCAACCTCCTACAATCCAAAATATGTTTTGGCTTTAAATAACCCATAGAGGGTTGATAAGCCATAAAAAAAACCAAATCAATCAATTATTGTCTGGTGAGTGTGAATCTGTTCCATCAAGCACCACTTCCCCCTTGCATTGAGAGGTATCATTCAGAGGTACACACTGATGTCTGAGGAAAGATCTAGTAGCTCAGATCCACATAACAAAAGACTTTGAATTTTGGGGGGTATACAAGATAAATACTATTTGTTTGCAGAAATATTTGACAGACAGATCTTGAATCATCTGTAAGAAGGAAAAAGACTTACATGATAAATAATAAACTTGAAGGCTGAAGAAAATCTCAGCCAAGGGCTAGGGATAAAAACATCAAAAAATATGTCACAAAATAATAAAGATATTTGAATAACTGATCAAATTACAAACTAAATGAATAAAAAAGTTGTCTCTCTTGTTTTCATTATAGAATTTATTTTTCTGGTTTTTTCTTTTTTCTGCCAACACAATTGATTTTATTTCTTTAGAGAGACACAGTAATAAAATTTGTTAGGCATTAGTAATTGTCTATTGTGGTCTATTGTGTTGGTGGTATAGAAAGCCAGTTCAAGTTTTGGTCTAGTCTGTTGCATTCACTTTTACACTAATACTCTTGCAAAAGGCATGAATCTATTTTTCTACACCTCCACCTGTGGATTAAATAGTATGTAGACTGGGTGGCAGCCAGTTTAAAAGGACTACTATTACTCTAGATTCAAAGCTGCAGAGAAGGCAACAGGAAACCACTTCACTATTTTAAGTCATGGCAATTCACAGATAATAAAAAAAAAAGAAATAGAGCCACAATCTCCAACATCCTAAAGGGACAAAAAACTTGTTCTATTAAATACATAAATACTCTTTCTGCTTGTATATTGACAGCAACTAGTGAACAAACAGCTCATTTTCTTTTTTTTTTTATCAGTAAGATTTGAATTCATTTCTTTCCTTCATCAACATTCATACATAACTGGTTAAGAGCCAAAGGGGCAAAAGTCCCCCACCCCACATAAAGAGCAGTGATTAATTGCTTAATGTTAAGTCTCTGCTACTCAAGACTTTCATTGATTCAAGAATTTTGATATATTTTCTTATTTAAGTGAAAGTACTTCATTATCTATAATATATATTTTTAGGAGGTATATGAGTGAATTTTTTCCATTTTGTATTCACTAAGAATCCTTTATATTGGCTCTTTTGCCAATATATATATTTTTTCTTCTTCCTTGTTTTTATTAATAAATTTGTATTTTAGTCATGGTTATTTCTTTCTCCATCTTATATTTTTCTTTTCTTGCAGTGTAAGTTGTTATTCTTTTCTTTCCTGCTATCAGGCTATCACTCTTTCCTTCACAGGTACAGCATCAATGTGTGAAGTGAATTAAGCTACTTTTACAATTGGTGTTAATAATAATTGCCTTGTTTGTTGGCACATTCGTAGCATAAAGTGATATTTTCTGAAAAGTAAATTTCCTTTTCATTATATATATATATATATATATATATATATATATATATATTGTTATTTCTTATAACACTGATATGTAGTATCTTGTAAATGAACAAAAGCATCATTTTAGAAAAGCAAGTAACTTTGCAATTTGCACTTCCCTTGCTTGTGATTAACTTTATGATGGCAATGAAGAAGAAAACAAATTCTTAGCTCCAAAAAAAACAATTTGTGCTGTTTGTCAAAAAAGAAATTCAAAATCAACATTGGATCTAGTTTAATAATGCCTTAAAATAAGGTAATCTTTGTGCTTACCTACCAGACTTGACCAAACACAGCCTTTCTTACCCCCAATAAAAGAATGCTACTTTGGACAACAGAAGGATTCTCTTTTCTTCATAGGTGAAATAAGCAGTTACATGTTGTAAGTCATAGATATGGATTTTTGACTCCTTTTTGTTTACACCCCCTGGTATTTTTAACTTTGGATTTGCATGACGGATATTTTTATTTTGGATCTGAATCCCACCTTCCATTGTTATTTCCCCTCAGTTCCTAATTCCTTCAAGTCATAAGTTCATGATACCATGACAAAATTTGTTCATAATTAGATTTCAAAATGATTTTTCCAAACTTCTTTTTGTTAGATGTGTTCTTTTTCCAATAGAAATTTTGAGAATTCATTGATGTGACTTTATAAACAAAGATCTGCTTGTGTAGTTTTCCATAAAGTCCATTGGGACTTTGAAACTGTTTCAACTTTCTAGAGAAGATTTTCAACTAATCATTTACTTTCAGGCATTTTCTGTTGAATCTGAAATGCATATATGATTCTAATTCTTAGACAATATTCTACATTTTAGCAATTACTGAAGCCAAATAATAAACCCTCCTAATTAAGAATAAATTTTATTACAACCATCACTAAGATAAATTGATGAATTAAAGTTTATGTCTTAAGTTTCCTGGGTAGTTATGTCACTCTCTTTTCTATCAGTTAATAAGTCAAAACAGTTTTTTCTGTATAGCTTACCAGAGAAATCAGTTTTAAGATGAATTGTAATTCCACAATAATGAGGAAACTTATAATTAGAAAAAAACAGCTGAGATTTCTTAGACAATGAGGAAAGAGAGCTTAGAGAATTTAATACTCATAGGACATTGATGACAAGAGAAACAGGGAGCAACAGTAATTAACCTATTTAATAAGCTTGTGTGATTGAATGGCAGAACAAGAACAAAGTCAAAAAATATTTAGAGCAGCCAAAGACAGGAAGTTATGATTGTCTACATCCTGAAAGGACTTGGCACATAAAAGAAGTATGTAGGTTCATAGCTAGTAGAAGTTTGAAGCTTGTTTAATATCAGAAAATGATTTCCTTAAATAAAAGCTGTTTTCAGGAAAGTTTATTCTTAGATTCATTTATGAAAAAGTAGTTAGTTATTTATTATTTTTATTGTTTCTATTGTAAGATCATTTTGCTTTTATTTTCCTCCAATAAATTTTTTTTTTTTTTTTTTTTTCTGATATTTCACCCAATCCTCTAAAAATGCAGCCTTAATTCCTCATGTCATTTGGAAATGGTGCAAATATTTTTATATTTTCATAGCATTTCTTCAGATTATCTATTAGTTTTGGTTGTCTGTGTCAAAACAAAAATACATTTATTGATTTCCTTAAAATAAATCTTAAAAATTGTCATTTATTCTCTTGTGATAGTATAAATATTAGAACTGATTCAAACAAAAATTGTAACTTTTTTCCTAAACACTGTTTTTTATATTTTAGAAACAGCTTGCTTAAAAACCAAAATTTGAATGCTAATTTTTATCTGGACTTGAACCCATCTTGAGAAAAACAGAAATTCATTGATTCTGAAACCTAATTATAACTTTTATAGACATTCTGCACTTAATATTGTATAGTGAGATCACAAATTTTAAATGAAAAGTTATTTTATCGTATGAGTAGTTTTAACATTTATTTTTTTTTTTAATATACTGCATCCATTTTTGTTTTTAGATATTTTCCTTTTTTAACATTCTCTTTATTTGTCTTCATTTTCATTCACTTTCCAACTTTTTAGTTTTGCTCTTTTATTTTGATTTGTAAATGTTTCTTATTTAGAAATATAAGAAACATTGTTGTTTATTCTGCCATTCCTGCATCAAAGATACTTTTTGGAAGCCAGTGGATAGAGCATTGGAAATGTGTGTGTATTTTTTAAATGTTTATTATATTTTGCTCTAATAAGTGTCTAGAATCTGTATTGAAGTTATTCACTATAAAACTAAGATTCTGATGTAATGGTTTTATAATATTGTTTAGATATTAGAATTGTGCTTTCTTTAACATTTTTGTCCTGAAATTAACCACTTCTTTCATCAAAGCTTTAATTTTACAATGCATATCTTTAAAACTCACTCACAATAGCTCAGACCTTTCTGCATAAAATGATGCACACTGATTAATAAGTGCATTTTCCAAGTGGCTTACCTTGGCATCATGAAGTGTCTTTGGAAAAGTTTTGTGTTGCAAAATTGACAGAATAAGTAACAATGATTCATTTTTCTGAAAAAAAAAATGGTGCTTACACATCATGAAATGCATACTGAAAATGACGTATAGAATAGTTACTTTCAATGAACAACCATCAAAAGTTTTATTTATTTTTAGATTTTAGAGGATTGTTAATTTGTTTTTGAAGAAACAGCAGCTTCTAAATATTTAGATTACAAAATAGACCAATTTGCTTTTTTAAAAAGACAATATTTAAGTAAATTGTGAAAAAAAAACCCAAATGATTATAATACTCTTCTCCTTGTCAAAGCAACACTCAAAGGGTTTGCATGTTGCTGTGTCGTTGTCAAGCTCATCAATGGTGTGAAAAATTGTTTCCCTTTTGATGTTGTACTTTTATTTTTATTTGGTTCCTGATTCTGTGTTTTTTGTAATTTTGAGAACGTCAGTTTTTGAGTTCTTGAAAGCGCCACTTGCACAAGGAACAAAAACAATACCTCTTTTTTTTCAAAATCCTTATAGTGAAAATAAATATTTTACTTTTCAACCAAGTTTCATTCAGATGTGAAAAATACATATAATTTATTCAAGCCGACAAATTTTAAAAAGCAAAATCTTTAAATAAATAAATTTCTTTACCAAATATTTTTCAACTCTTCTTTTCAATGTCTGAATCATCAAGGTTGAAAAAACCATAGTGTTAATCATTTTAAAAGGTTTAGGATTCAAATGAGTTTTCATTGTTTTCCTTTTTTTTTTTTTTTTTTTTTTTTTTTTTGAATCTACCTCTTTTTCTTACCTCTATCCCTGCCTCTTTCTTCTCTCTCTCTCTTTCTTCCTTTCCGTCATTCCTCCATTTCTCTTCTCTCTCTTTTTCCCTTACCTCAGTCTCTACTATCTTTTCTCTATTTCTTCTTTACCTTCATTCCCCCATTTCTCCTCTCTCTCACCTCCATCCTCACCATCTTTATTTGCTCACCTTCATTCCTTCGTTTCTCCTTTCTCTCACCTCCATTTCTGCTATCTTTCTTTTCTATCTCTATTCTTTACTTTCATTACTGAGTTTCTCCTCTTTTCTTTTCCTTATCTCTTTTTCCACAACTTATCTTTTCTTTCTCTATTCTACCATTTCTACCCCCTCACTCTCTCCTTTACCTCTATTCTTGTTTCTCCTCTTTTAACTCCATCCATTTTGCCTTCATTCCCTCTTCTCTCTCTCTTACCTTCATTCTCCCATATCTCCTCTCTTTTCCATACCTACATTCTCTCTCTCTCTTTACTGCTGCTCTCTTTCTTTTTCTATCCTTTTCCTCTTTCTCTTTTTATCTTTATCTATTACGCCTTTCCCCTGCTCCTCTCTCTCTTTGTTTCTTGTTACCCACTTCTCTATTTACTTACCTTCTCTTGTCCTAATTATTTCTCTCCTTTGCATGAATCTTTTGTATCTCCTCCTTGCTATTCATATTTCCTTGAATTTTCCTATGGAAGCAGCTGCCTCCGCAGCTCAAAGCAAACTACTTTTCTATATGGACAGATTCCAATCAGACTGACGACAAAAGGAGCTGGCTACCTTTTTCCCATCTGCCTTTTCTTCGTAGAATACTATTCAGGTCTACATCAATGTAGTAAGTTAAGAGAGCAAAGAAAAATAAAAATTTAAAAACCAAAAACTGTAAAAAAAATAATAAATTTCTGTTCTAATCCTACACAGTCAGATGCACATCTCCTTAACAAATGTGCATTTTTGATTGGCTCAATGGATTTTCATCTGATCGATGCAAATATTGTTGCAAACACATGAAGTAGTTTACACACAGTGTATACAGAGAGTCTATAGCACTTGTAATATAGCACAAAGAATCATTTACACGTTCATTTAGATACTTTTCTTTTCTTTCTCAAACTTTTTGCACCTTGGTTGTCTCTCAAATTGATCAAGAATTATCTTTCTTAATTAAATTTCATCCAATGATATGTAAAATTTAACAAAAGCATGTAGGATATTAAATAGAATGAAAAATATTCATTTTCTATCTCCAAAGTTCATTTTGATTTATTTTCTTGTAAAAATTCAATCATGAATAACATTCAAGCATAAAATTAAAAACTTATCTTTTAAACAACCATTAATTATGATTTCATTATGATCCAGACATTGAATTGAAAATTTTTCAGACAATGAAAATAATTAAAATTTTAATCGTGTTATTTTTTTTATCTTCATGGTATATGTTATTTTTTCAATGAATATTTCAATTCATTTGTCAAGGTTCTTTATAGATCTTGTGCAAGCCTTTCACAGTCTATTTATATTGGAATTGATTTATGTACTTGTAAATCTAGGTCATTTTAACTGTTGCAAATTATAACTGTTTTTGTTTCTGAATTAAAAACAATTCAAGTATTGTCCAATTAATTTTCTTTGCAGTTATAAGAGTGCACTTGCACAATTCATGGCCAAAAATCTTTTTTTATCGCCTAACTGCACCATCTTTCAATTTGAGCATGTTCTCTTCTCATTTGACCTTCAACTGTTTGACTATTTGCAATTGTGTATTTAATGTCAATACATTTTGAATGTTTTGGTTTTAAAGAACACTGATCTTTTGTAGAACACAAAGTGATGTCTCTTTATTTTCTGAATGCAAGCACATCTCTCAGTATCGTTTTTGTAGAATCATTGCTTTTTGTGCATTTTTTTTGTCTTAGTCAAAAGGAGGTAGACTTCCTTTTCATGCAATTGTTTAATTCTTTCACATTGGATCTTAGATATTTTAGAATTTCTTGCCAAATATTTTTTCTTTTTTGTAAAGTGTAAATTTTCTATTTTGTTCTATAACATTTTCTCTTTCTTGCAGCATTTTTTATATTGAAGTCTTGATATTGATTTTTTTAAATATATAGAGCGAGTGATTAAATGTAAAATAAATGGTAGAACTGTCTAACAAACAGATCTGACAGTTTGCAATATTAGAATAACAACAAACAAAAAAAGAACAGGGCAAAATAATATAAAGCAAGCAAATAATATATGCAAGGCAAATTAACAATAATATGGAAAAAATGTCACAAACTAAGAATTGAGGTTAACAGATGAGCAAATTCAGATAAGCGGACATAACATTCCGACTTCAAGGCAAGACAGACTGGGACTATCTTATTGGCTAGGAAGAAATCCCAGCATGCATTTGTGTGCTTCTGCCTATTAGTTAGGGAGGGGAAAGTGTTTTGCATTTTGACTCTTTTCTGTAATTCTAATACTGAAGGATTCCCTAAAATATTCCTTGAAAATTACAGCCAAAACCTGCCATATCACATATACATCATTCTCATGCCCTTCATATTCCATTGGTAAGGAGGAAGTTTCATTTATCCCAAGAACTGCTATTTTAGAAATGACTCCTGCAAGGATGCTTCCCTGATCACTACAATCTCCATCTCTTCATCTCCCGGGTCAACTGTTATCTACTTTCAATAACTCTCTACCTTAAGTGCTCTTGTACTAGATGAATAATATTTTTTTAAAAAATGCCAAAATGTTCCTTGCTCGCATCAGAAGAAAAACATTCTTACTTAGAGCAAAACACGATGATAATTATGCTCCAAGATGCTGCAAAGGCTTGTAAAATATTTTAAAAAATCTTACAGTGAACCGCTATTTTTAAGGAATTTTGATGCTTATTGTGAAGTACTGAAATGAACAGATGAAGAATTGTGAAAGATGCAATAGAAAATCCATTAAAAGGTGTTTGAAAGATTTACACACAAACAAAAAGTCAGGTACAGCAAGTTTCTTCTATTCATAACGACTTAACAGTAACTCTCTGCTAGTACTGATGTGAGCTAGACCAAAACCATGTTTATATAAATGACACAGAGACGCCAGATGTCGGTGGGCAGAGATGATCCTCAGAGTGTAACCTAATTTGCTTGATGTAAGCTGGATGGACAAGAAAATACTTCATTCTTTACAGCTCTGACTCCTACAGCTATTTCCTACAATGGAGTCACATGATCAATGATAAGAAACACTGAAAAGAGTTGTTAATATGTTCAATAGTGTAGAAATTATGGATTTCAGGTAGCTTTACTGGTAGTGGGCAATGTCTGATTATTTTTAATGGAAATTTGATGGTTTTCGAGTACCTATAAATGCTAGAATGCAGCTTGATCCCAGATCTACCAATCCGTAAAAAAAAAAAAAAAAAAAAAGATAGGAAACAGTTAATCTTTCAACAAAACAATACAAGTTGCCATTCTAAAAAAGATACCACAGTTATCACTTATCTTTAATGAGGTGGTCTGCCTTCACCCCGGACTTCACTCCTATAGAAAAAGTTTGGCAATGATGTCAAGTAATGTGCACAGTGCTAACAGTGACTATTTTATTCTTGAGGAACTGAAACAGACAATTATGGATGCATGATAAAAACTCTTTCACTTCACATTTTCTAAATTCATAAACTCACTGATAGATCATATCAGTTAGGTTTTGAAAGCAAAATAGGAAACACAAATTATTAACTTTTTTGGTAAATAATGTTGCATTATTAAATCTATTGACTTTTGTACTTTTTTTATAATTACTAGACACCAGATCGTTTCAGGTTTTATTAAAAAAAAAAATACTGTCTCTTAAAATGAAAAATTAAAATTTACATTCATGTAGAAAATAACTTTAAAATATTTTATAAAATTCTGGACTTGCTTTTTAAAAAAAAAATCCACAAAAAAATATTTAAATTAAAATTTTTTTTAAGAAAAAGAAAAATTTATAAGCAATGAAAATTGTAAATTTCATTTTTTTTTGTTTAGTTTCCAAAATATCTCCAGAAAAAAATGTTCTCTGCTAAAAAATAAATTTGACAATTTGATTAATATCCACTGATGAGCATAATGAGATTTTACACTTGATAATAACGGGCGATTGTGCACGTGTGAGAGCGAGAAAGAGGTTTTCAGGTTTTTTAAAAATCGATAGAGGTTTTAATATTAAAACACGGACACACACACACACACACACACACAATAATAATGAAACTCAAAATGTTTTGTGAGCATTTTATTTTGCTTATATTTAAGCAAAATCTACAAAAACATTCTTTGATAGAAAAAAGATCAAATTTTTATTCTTAAAATTTCACCAAAGATAAAAATATCATTTTAACCCTCATTTGAAAAAAAAAAAAAAAAAAAGAAGAGTAATTTGATCAGCATTTTATGTATAAATAGATACATGAAATGAGTAAATATATTAGTTGATTCATGTTTTTCATTTAATTAAAGATCTCATCAGTTGTCTATAAAATATAAAAGAACAAATTGATCAATCTTTTAATAATGCATCATAATTCAAGAACACAAATCTGTCAGTCTCTTGGTAGTCAATCCAAAGATGGAAAGAACTTTTGTTAAATGGCAATGAATTGAGAATTCCTCTTTCATCTGTGAATAATTTCCTGCATAAATGAAAGATAACAAAATCTTGTTTAGGTCAAATTTGACCCCAGAAATATGTGATTTGCTGTGATAGAAAATTAAAGACAAATTCATTACAAGTTGGTAGATATAACAAAGTTAGTAATATGGTGTTTTCATAGCACAGATTATTATTGCATAGCAGCCAGATGAAAGTCCTTTTTAAGTCAATCAGCATTTATCAGAGGAAATCGTGATCAACTGAGATGATGGAAAGAAATTTAGAACTTTGCCCAAATTTTGAACAACCGATTACTCTCAGTTTGGAAATTGCCTCAACAAAAATTGTTTGAACTACCTGCATTTTAGGTTATGGTGTTGGGAAGAGTTTAAAGCAGTGGCCTTTCAAAGCTTTAGGAGTGCATGAATTATATCAAGTTAATATGTATCCCTCCTGTAAGGACTTTTCCCAGTATTCACTGATGGATATTTATATGAGAAAAGACTTCTTTTATGAAGAAGGGAGCTCCATACCATATGGCAACAAAGATTTGAGAATGGTTCATGATCAAATCATTCTCCTTTCATGCTAAACATTTTGGCCATTTTGAATTGTAAAATAAGAAAACTGGCCAGAAAAAACATCTACAACATATTTGTTTTATGGTTGGAATGCAGTCAGCTCTGATATTTCAGAAGAGGAGGTAGCAGATCTGATATAATTGATGTCTAAAAGGGTAAAAACATGAAAAGTTATGTCTTTTGCTTGAAAATAGAAGCATCTATTTTTGTTATGTCTCCCTGTATTTAATATTATTATTAAAGAAGTTATTATTGATGATTTTAAATATTAATTTTTTTTACAATATTATTAATTATATTTAGTAAATTTTAAAATAAAAATTGCCTTCAGATGTGAATTCTCGCAAAACTGAGTAGTTTCCAAGGCAAAACTATAAACAAATGAAAAACTGCTTTAATGAATTTGATATACATTTCCTTATTCTGGCTTCTTTGGAAATGGTAAATATAGTTTTTGTCATTGAGAAAGAAATATTTTAGTCTTGCTTGAATTTCTGTTTCTTGTGCAGTGTCTTTTTTTTTTTTTTTTTTTTTTTTGAAAATGAAATTATTTTTGTCTTGTTCTTTTAACAAATGTTTCTATTCAAGCTTCAGGAATTTCTGTAAGAATATTATGGGCAAGTCTTTAATTTTTTTTCTTGCTATTGTTTAGGTGAATTTGTGCACACATGCATACTGAATGCGTGTATGTGTTTTTGTTATGAATGAGTTTTCCATTTTTCTGTAGGGAGATCATCATTATGCATATATAAGTAATATGTGTACGTTTTCTTTTGATACAATTTTGAGGCATTCATTCACTTTACTTATGGAATAGTTAATATTGAGTTCAACTGAATTGATTCTTATTAATTTCTTCTTCATACTTGATGTGTAAAAGCTGAAAGTGAAAATGTTCATTCTGTTTCCAAGTTTACAGGCCAAGGTAACTTTTCTTCAATGCTGCTGTCCTGTTTTCTGTCAAATATGAACCAAACATGGGAGACTAAAATAGAATCTCTCTTTATTTATCATATTCACTGTATTTATTTGCAAGAAGAACTTAAAAAAACAAGAGTATCCAAATCTTTCATTGCATCTAATAAGACGGTGGCTTGATGTGTACAGCTCAAGTTTCAGGAGGAAGTAAAGTGAACAAATATGATACTTTTATCTGGATTGCACAAATATTTACAAGCTACTTCAATACAAAAATGAGTATCTTATTCAGAGAAATATTTTTTATTCAAAAAATTATACTGTATCCAGTACATTGATATTATAGATAGGAGACCAAACAAAGATCTCTGCATGGTGAGGATCAAAATGATTAATCAAGAAACATCAAAGTAAATTTAAATGTCTACACATATCAACAAAAAGTAACATTAGTTGATTAAAAACAAAAATTAACAAATCAAAATTTATTTCTGTTTTGATTAATTTTTTACTTTGTTCTTTCATTGGAAATGTCCTTATTGACATTACCACCCCACTCCCTTGCTTTTTTTTTTTTCACTTATTAAATTTCATTAAAAGCAAATATTACATACTACATATCTTGTAATTATGGATTCTTTATTATTTTATATTGTTGCACTTGTGACTGATGCAAAATATTTTACTTCAGTTTTGAATGATGGCATTTAATTATCTTCATTATTTTAAAACATTTTGTCTCCTTAAACTTTTCAGTCAAATAAATTGTTTTAGCCAAAAGCTAAAATTCTACTGAGGATTATCTTGGAACAAAATTAATTTTCACCATTAATCAATTTGAAGTTACTAAAAACTTCATATTTTTGGGAAGAATTTCTTAATTTTATATTACTAATAATTTTGATAATTTTTTGCTTAAAATCAATTTTCTTAATTTTATAAAATGTTGGTTTCACTTTTCTGTTAAAGCATAAATAATTTGAATTATATATAAAAAATTTCATTTCAATAATTGATTAGTTTATTCATATTTTTTGTTTGTATCTGGTTTGTTTTATCTTAAGTAAAATGCTTCTTTTTATTTCAGAAGTCAAACATGAATTATCATTTTCATTCATAATTTATTTTGTCACTTGTTATCCTCTTCCACTATTTTGATGTTGATTATTATTTTTAACATATCAAAATGTATTTCATATTCTCTCTGCCACACCCTTTCATGTAACTGGTTCTGTCCTTTTTCCCCACTCATTGATCTTCTACTGAGTTTTTTTTTTTTTCACTTCCTACTCCTCAGGTCTTCATATTGGTCTTCAGATTATGTTTGGCGACTTAATGTCACTCAAGGCTGTACATCCAGTCTTGTTCAACAAAGGTGTGGACCTTGTGCAGAAATGTATGTTTCCAGAATCATTGCTGCCTGGTAAGTTTTTGTTTTCTAATTTTTACCATTATTTAACAATTATTATTAATAATCAAAATGTTGGGTTTACCAAATATATGTGGGTGGCCTTAATAGTACCTGCCATAGGTACAGATATTAACCCCAACATTAAAAATAAAAATAGCTAAGAAGTCAGAAGAACATAAATGGTTTTATTTTTTAAAAGGAGAAAAAAATCTAATAAAGGCATGTAACAAATGTGTTACATGCATTCTCTCTGATCCTGAAAGGAAAGCTATTGAATATTACCATAGTTTATCTACTCACAAAATACAATCTCTTACATCTATCTTGTAAGAGATTGTATTTTCCCACATGTCTGGAAAGCATCTTCTCTTCATAGTCTCTACCCACAAACTGGAAGTTATGGGTCACATGATTGGCCAAGCATTGCTATATACTAATTAGGGAAGAGGAAGGAAATCTAACAAAACCACTTGAAATCTTCATCAGGTCTGTCATCATTCATTTGTAACTGATATTCAACAAGTTATCATTCAGATAGCAATTAAAAGGAATTCCAAGTTAAAAATGTACCATTTAAGAATCTGCAATGTTATTGGTTATGACCTGGCATCTTAGCTTCATTTACTTTCCAACTGCTGTAACATAGCTTCCCTGTGGCATTTCTATAAATATTTTCATGCTTAATTGTTCTGATGAGTTTTCCTTTTTGGTACCCTGACTTTACAAATTTAAGTGCAACATTAGATTGGCAGTTAGATCTCATCATTTTACTGTTGAAATTGCTAGATATAACCATATATTCTATGCTAACAGTTTCTACTCTTGCACGTCTTACTTGTAGAGCTCTCTTCTGGCTTCTTGTTTTCCTGTCAACTAGGATCTTCAAAAATTTAAATGCCATGTCAACTGTCATCTGTTTCCTTGAATCCTGATCTTTTATTGTCTGTAATAATGTTTTTCTCAGATTCTTTCACTCTCAGTAGCTTCTTGAATCTTAGTGGCTTTATTGCCTTGCTTGGAGTGAAATGAAAAAAAATCTTGCCTGTTTAATTCTTTATTTTCATTAAGATTAAAGAAATGAAGCAAAATTTTTGCCTTGGAATTTTAGCAGCATCTGAAGCTGATATTCATATTATTTAAAATTCTCATCATTTTACTTGTTATTCAGACTAATATCCCTATCATTTTTTTTATTTTTCTTAGTTTATATTTTGACTAGTTACAATAACCAGGGACTACTTGTAGATGCTGAAATCTTGAAAATATAAGCATGTAATAAAGTTGTTTGTTTAGTTTGGACTAAATTGGGTAGAGATAGAAAAATGGGTAGAATACAATCTTTCTTTCAATTACAATATTGAAAACTTCATTTCTGTATTTCCAAAGACCTTCCATTTGGGGACATCTTTAATAAATTCCTATTTCATGCCATCTCTTCTTCCATAGATTTATGCTTACCTTTTTTTTTCCCTCCTATCTAAGGTGAAGTTCGGAATGACTTGTACATTGTTCTCAACTGTGGAGACTTTGAAAGAGGCAACAAAAAAGCAGCAAAGAATGTAGAGGTGGAGATGACAGCATTTGACAGTGATGGAAACATAATTCATGTAAGTAAAACTGTCTTTTTTATTTCTTTTTTTTTATATTAATTTTATGATTAGCAAAAAGAACATATGTACACATCTCTGGTATTCTTTTTGTTTCTTTGTTTTGTCAATACAAATGTTAGACTTTCATTTAAATGATAATCATACTTATTATAAAACCCAGGTTGTGTGTCTGTCTCGTTTATATATTGGATCAGATTTCCTACATTTTTCAACTGATTTCAGCAAAACTTCACAGGGCTACGTAAAATTACCTTGCGGTGGTTCTGACAGCACCAAAAATTGGAAAAAACACAATTGTTTTTGCATGAAATCAATTTGAAAACCAGATTAAGAGGCATCACTGTCGAGAATGAAAGGGGGACAACTCATATCGAGTTATACTTATTATAAAACCCAGGTTGTTTGTGTGCTTGTGTCTGTGTTCGTTTATATATGGGATCGGATTTCCTACATTTTTCAACCGATTTCAACAAAACTTCACTTTTTTTTGGCAGGTAGTGTTTCTTATTGTCTTGCACACTTTTTTCTTTATTTTTACATTCAGAATGCTTTAAAAATTCCATTTACAAGACAATTGTGTATAATAAAATTCTATTCAATCGGTAGACTCATAACAATTGAAAACAATGTTTTTGTTTGAGTTTGGGTTTGACCAATTCGTAAAAAAAAAAACAAACAAAAAAAAAATCAAGACATGCGTGTCCGTCAACCTTAAACAATAATCTTTGTCAATTTTATTTTTCAGTCTTTATGATGGTCGATACTTGATCTATCTCTTACTGTTACATCCCCGGGCAACGCCGGGCTCTACTGCTAGTAATTTATAAAGTTCTGCCTTTGTTCTATTCTCTAGTGTTTAATCAACAAAATGGCAGGCAGGATACTATAAGAAATTCAGAGCATTTTTTTAATGTTCAAATCATAAACCAATGTACATACCATATTTATATAAGTACATTGGTTCAACTCCCACCAAACACAAGATTTTGTTAAATTCAGAATTGAAAAAAAAAAAAATGTTTCATATCATCAATCCTGCTATAAAATTTTAAAACTTTCAAACAATGAATTGTTACATTGATCTTAAGAATCCAGTTTTTGTCATCAAAAGTCTGTGACTGCTAAGTGCTATAAATTATTCTTTAGCAATTTTCAATAGCATATGGCTGCTAATTCTCTTCCATTTTTCATCAGAAACCTATGACTGCTACTAATTTTGTTCCATTCTGTGGCGGACATGAGACAGAACCTGGGACGAGCACAACTGGTCGCGACTTGCCTTGTCCCCGCCAAAAAAAGAGCCCGTAATATTGCTTAGCATGTAAAGCTACTGCAGTTGAAATGAGGAGAGAAAAAAAAGCACTTACGCTCTGACGTAATCCATCCTCGGTCAGATAACGTAAAAGAATGAGGGGGGGGACTGGCATCGCATTTTATCCAATAACGATGCAATGCATTATGGGACATGGACGCAATGAATTATGGGATCACAGGAAGACACAAGGGATTATGGGTACATGAACAACTATAAAAACAACTACTTTTTTCCAAGTCGGGAGTTCTTCGAAAAACGTTCACGGTTGACGGCTAGAACGGGCAGTTAGTGTGATTTGGAGACAGAACTCAGGAAGGAACGACTCAAGTTTGAAATACCAGCTGGGAGAGCTTGAATTTACTCGCTGGTTACTGTTTTCTTCATTCGCCTCACATTCATAATTTACATTACTCTTAAAAGGTCTTTTGATTCTGTTTTATTCATCTTAATTATTCATTAGAATTACTTATTACTACAAATTGTGTTACATTAGTAGAAACATGTGACTGTTAATTCCATTCAATTAGTCTTCAGAAGAAACTTATTGCTAAGTGCTACAAGAATTCCAAGAATTAAATATCTTCCTTTTGAATTTTGGATGTATTGACTTAAATCATGTTTTAGTTCTTAAAATGTGCTTCCCCCCAAAACAAAAAAAAAACACGTACGTTTGATTTGAGTCTGTGTCAGGATTCAAAACAGTTTCTATTTTAAATTATTATGAACATTTCAATGCATAAAAGTTTTCCTTTGAAATAATTTTTGAAATGTTTAGCTGTGAAATAATTCTTTGAAAAAATTTAATTCTCTTATGTTCTGCTGTCTTGGTTATTGTTTAAAGACAATTATGTTTTTTAGATGAGTACCTATGTTATTTTTAATCACTACTTTCAATAAATATGACTTTTGGCCTTCATGAGTTCTATGTTGCATTTAGTAGTTTTTAGAAGACAAAGAACATAGCCTCCAAAACACTGTGATAAAAATAGCAAAGATTAATGTAATAAAAATGTCAGGAGTAATAAAATTAGTGTCATAACTTCAACTTAAAATCAGAAAGAGATGGTTTAAATTTCTGAGATAACATCGTGAGAAAAGAGGGCTTGGAGAACTTAAAAGTAAAGGCAGGAGGGTTAGAGGGAAGCAACAAGTGACTTATCTAATGAGTTAGTGTGATTGGATGGCAGAATGGAAACAAAGAAGAATGGTAAAAGAGTCAAATATTGCTTAGAGCTACCAGGGATAGGAAATTGCGGAGAGCCATGATCTGTTACATCCTGAAGATAATCAACACAAGAATCATCATCATAGAAGTATCTGATTGCTCTTTAACCATTACCCTACTTACTTTGTCCTTCTGTTTTCTTTTATATTTGTTTTGTGTGTTCTCACCTCAATTTGAGATATTTTTTGTTGACAAAAACTGAAATTGTTTGACAAGATTTTTATAATTTAATTTTTCTCTAAGAACCATTTTTCTTCTAAAAAGAATTGAAAAAAAAATGGTGAACTTTTATTCTGAATACACAATAGGAAAGTATCAATGTTTGTCAAATCAACCCAAATCATTATCAATATTATCAGATCTTGTCAATTGGTTCTACAGAATCACAAACAAAGAATTTTACAAAATAACAAATAGTGTCACTTGAAGGCAACTCAACAACTAAAATGCACATGTAGCTCAAAGGAAAAATAATGATATAATAAAGATGTTGACTTTCTACACAACTTCAAACAAAAGGTTAGAAAGTAAACTCCCATCAATACTAGAAAGAGCAATAAAAGCTAATGGACTTGAGAAACCTGTTTCCCTGAAAAATTATTTTAAAAGGATTTTATAAAGTTCAACCATTCAAAAAGTTCAGTCAAAGAATGTCAAATGGTTCTATATGTGCAGGTGGTGTAATGGATATCAGTTTGAAATGAGAAATTAGAGAGCCAAGTTCAAATTCCAGTCAAGTTTGACTCTTGAGCAAGGTATCAATCTATCTCTTACCCCCAACTTTGGGTTAAATAGTAGGACTTGT
The DNA here is from genome assembly GCA_903632075.3 of Acanthosepion pharaonis. NCBI lineage: Eukaryota > Metazoa > Mollusca > Cephalopoda > Sepiida > Sepiidae > Acanthosepion > Acanthosepion pharaonis. The sequence continues at coordinate 467,587 of CAHIKZ030001804.1, forward strand.
ATCTGGAAAAATCATTATCTTCAAAAAATTGTTAATAGAATATTTATTTACAAAAAACAATTTTACAATCCAAAATATGATTTACTTTTAAATAACCCACAATGGGTTGATAATCCATAAAAAACAACTCTGTCAGTCAATCAATCCATACAAGGAAATAGCTGATTTCACAATGCCATTATGACGTTGGATTCTGTCATTTAAAGCAAAAAAATGGGAAAATTCTAGAAATTTATACATTTTTGCTTTTCTTTTAGGATTGTATCTATGGTGGAATTAGTGAGCCTCCTACAACCAGCTACCTTTCCACTGTGTTCTATCACAACAATAATCCGCGATGGATGGAAACTATTAAGGTAAACTTAAATTTTAACCAATTTTTGTTTAATATTTATGATAATCATTATTTGCAAACATTTTCTTTTTATAAGTGAATATTCTAAGATCCACTAATTGGTTTATAATTAGCCTCTTTGCCAAATGATTTTAGATAAATAGTTTCCTTGAGTGTTTTTTTTTTTATTTTCTGAGAAAAATTTATCAGATTTCTAGGAAATTAAATATCTGATAGCAGAATTGAATTCCTGAAAGCTAAGAATCATTTAATCACCACAAATAATATTTTACTTCCTAAAATAAGATTTTCAAGCTTTCTATTTATTCAGGAAATTTTAAATTAGAATATTGATCTTTCTATCTGTGAATTATTTTAAATGATCAGTAAAAATTTATCCTCTTGGTCCCCACCCAATAAATAGAAAAAACATTGTGAGCTTAATAAAGGTGCCTGGCTGTGGCATTTACTTGAGGAAGGTTAAAGAAAAACAATGAAGGTAATGACACAAGTCTAAATAATGAAATAACAGTAATATTTCATCTCAACCATTGATATGTTCCTAACTGACTAATTTAAGAGCAATGGCAGACAGTTTCTTAATCCTGTTTACTTTGAATTTTAAAACATTTTCCACCTCCATTATTATGCTTATTGGATTTTATTTCCAAGAAAACCTGTTCATTAATTTATGCAATTAGCCATGTTTTTATTTTCCACACTCAAGGTTAAGTCCTTACCTTCCCAATTATTTCTCAAGAATTTCTACAATTCAGGGCAAAACAAAATCTTGCAAAAATTTTGGCAATAATATTTCTTCTTGTGAAACTTGTCATTCGATCATTTGAGTGAATTTTTGAAATTCATTTGTTTATTTTCTAATATTTACACTATTTACATTGTTCATACTGTTGTCCTCATCTTTATTGCCATATTCACAACATATTAGCCATTGTATGCTCCAACCTTCTTCAGATGATATATGTTGGAATTTCAAACCAAACCCTTCACTTAATCCACGGGGGTAGATTCTTCTAGTTCTACATGCCATGCCTTATCTGGATATCTCAGTATCAGTTAATTCCTTTTAGTAACTCAACTCTCCAATTTTTTGTTCCCTCTGCTGAGGCCAGGTATTGAACTCACAACTCTTTTATCCACTGGGCCATGTGTCCTTGGGGACAATATGGCAATAAATATGAGGACAACAATCCAAATGATGTAAATAGTGTAAATAGTTACAATACCACATCTCAGAAATATAGACAGATCCTGAAGAAGGCTGGAATGCACAACAGCCGAAATGTTGTGAATATGACAATGAAGATGAGGACAACAATCAAATCAATGCAAAGAGTGTAAATATTAACAATGCATCATCGCAGATGTTGAAGGTGAATATGGCAATAAAGATGTGGACAACAGTCAGAACAATGTAAATAATTATAATACCTCATTTTGGAAATATAGACAGATCCTGAAAAAGGCCGGAGTCTACAAGAGCCAAAAGGTTGGGAATATAGCAAAAAAGATGAGGACAACAATCCAATGTAAATAGTATAAATAGTTACATCTCATGTCAGAAATGTATACAGATATTGTTTTCTAATGATTTGAAATATAAAGATTTTTCAAAATTTTGTATTTGAAAAAAAATGGAGTAATTGTAACCATTTATTATTTCCTAGTTTTATTGTAAATTCCTAATCCTGTATTTACGGGAAATCAAATTTTGTAAATTATCAAGAAATAATCTTTGTATCAAATATATTTCTACCTCATGAAACAAAATATTTGTATAAAAAATTTTAAAAGTCTAGGAAAAAATAGTGAGAAATTCTTTACAAAATTCCATAAAGAATTTAACTAAAAAGAAAATTTTCTTGTTTTTCTCAAAATTTTATTTTTTCTTTACATTCATAATTAATATTGAATATTTATTACCAATACAGTACTAAATACATATACTATGTAATAACAATGTACATATATTTTTATCTTTCTCTCTAGGCCAATATGGTCATGCTTCTCTGTATGTTTATCATACATATTTTGCAGTAAACAATTTTATTTTTAATCATTTCACTCTAGGAAAAACTGTTTCCTGAGGTAGAAGTAGAATAAAACGAACAGGATTCAATGATAACAATTGATGTTGCATTTAAATTTTGGATGATTGTAGTTGATAGAAACTATTAGACTAGAACTTTTGGTTACATTTAGTCATTTCAAAAATAAAAAAATGAAACTTAACTGCTTGTCTAGTACTACATTTAAATTCAATTTTACAATTGGATTCAAGCATTTCTTAACTTTTTCTTTTTCTTTGAAGGCATTTATTGATTGACAAACTTTTTTTTTTTTTTTTTTTTTAAACAGTTCTGCTTGCCCATTGAGAAATTCACTGGTGCCCACATACGCTTGGATCTTCGGCACTGTTCCAGTAAGTAAGATGAATGACTTTTACAATTTGCTGTGGTTTTGTTATTTTGAAATAATCAAAAGGTAAAGAAATCTGATTCTAACACTTCTTTAAAAGCAAGAAATTTTATTTTCTTAATTTTGGAAATCTATATATTACCAAAAAAAAGTAAACATGTGAAAGAGCTGTCTGTTGATATAAGCCAATCCTTATGGATACATGTAATTTTTATTTTGTGTCAATGTATGCATGTTATTCTGTATTTTTTTATTTTTATTGTTTTTTCGTTACCTCTCTTCATTTCCACAGCTCGGGACAAAGGGGAGAAGAAGCTGTTTGGGTTCACGTTTTTGAAAATAACGAGCAGTGATATTACTCTCATGGACAATGCTCATACTTTGTGTATATACAAAGTAAGTAAATGACTTTATATGCTTCTTTGTTTTATTTTATTCTTTTTTACAATTGTCCTGACCTTCAAACTAGTAAGGCTCAAAATAACAACTTGTAATAAAAGATTTTGTTAGCCTTCAATTTAGAATAGGCTTCCAATATAGATAATTTTGGCCACATCTGATATGGCATCCAGTAATATATGAATCCACAAGCAATGGCTTTCAAAATGATCTTGTTATTCATTGCTCTATGGTAGGTGTTTCTACTAAGTGTTCATCAAACTTACTAACAATAGCTTGTGAGATTCAGTCATTGCTCTTTGGTAATAAAAAAAATTACATTATACATTTAAAATGCATGCATATGAGACTGCATTGGAAAGTTTGCAAATTGCATATACTGTGATTGTACAATTCAAGAGAAATACATGTGCAACTTATGTTCATTGTTCCCTAAAGTAATGAGTCAGGCTGCCAATAGTCTTCCTGTTATTTAGTTGTGTTCAATTAGTCTATGAGTTTTTGTAATGTTGTTAGGTTTACAATAGTTCTGTGATTCTCACTATGGCTGAAAAATTCAAACAACATGACTGCATCAAATTTTGTGTGAATATCAGCAAAAATCAACTACTGAGATTCACAAATTTGTTTTGTTAGGTGAAAATTGTTTTGGTGGCATGTGTGCTTCAAGGTCAATCAAGATAAGCAATCAGGTCAACTAATTATGTGCAAAACACTAGAAAATTGGTGAGGGAGGGAGGGAATTTGTGAACTAATCCATGCTGAATGATCCATTCAGTCTTTCACATGATTGGAATTGGTTATAAAGAGATTGTCACAGAAAACCTGAACAGGCATCACCTTGCAGAGTTTACGAAGAAGATATCTGCACTGCTTTTGACATATGAAAAAAACACTGGTATCACAATGTACATTCTCAAGGCAGATCTTGGGATGCCAACTTTAATTTATTTAATGGATTTTTTTTCATATTAAAATTCACCCAATACAAGGTTGAAGAGCAACTCAAGGTGAGATGTGTAATATTAATGTAACAAGAGGTAGAAGGAAGTGAAGCTTATGAAGATAAGGAGGTTAGATAACCATTGGCCTTTGGCTTGAATTAAGATTTTAATGTTCATGGAAGTATTCATAAAAGATTCTGTTTTATAGATTAAAAGTTCTGAGTGGAACTTCCTTTTTACAATTGGAATACAGAGGAAATGTGGGTGATTCAACTCCGTGGATGTAGCATAGTGAGTCCTAATTGCAAAAGTTTGAACTGGGGGAACTAAAGAGTGTAGCTCATCTGAACATTTGTAATGGAAATAGCGATAGAATAGTGATAAGCTTGCTATGTTGCATCTGTGGGAAAGAATCTGTTATTAGTTGTGCTAGCATGAAACTATAAATCCTCGTGACTGAGGGGGTTCAAACATACTGCTCTTGTTCAACCATATTATGCTCACTCTTCCAGAAACTATAACTAAGGCTGATTCAGCATAGTTGGAGTATAAACCATAGATTAGTTGTTGAAGAAATACAAAAGTACTTGAGCATGTGTCTACAAGAGAGATTAACTAGACACCCTAGCAGATGGGTATATTTGAAAATGAGCAGCCAGCCATTAACCAATAAAAATGATTTAAAGATAAAATAAAAATATGAGGTTAATTGTCAGTTTCACGATAACTGTTGAAAAGTTCTTAGCCAAACCAAGAAGAGATTAAAAACAAATATCAGATAGGTTTAGTTTGGTAAGATTTAGGGAAGTGGATGATGCCAAGAAATTTTCAGTACTCACATATATATCTTGTATGCACAGGTACTACACTTTGGTCCTTTTCACAAAGAACATTAAAAAGGAGATAGATAAATATATATGCAGATGATACCATGGTGTATGGGCTTACCTCCAAATATCTGGATGACCAGTGCTTTGCAGCTGACCTTTCCTCTGACTCACAGCTCAATAGACTAAAGACTGGCTTGTATCATTTAATACCTCCAAAACAAAGCAAGTAATGCTTCATCACCAGAAAGCAGACCTCAAATTTGTGCCATTCCTAATGAGTAGTCATAACCTTAATGTGGCTACTTGCCACAAATACCTATTGAATCAAAATCTCACTTTAGACCTTGAATGGAACTTATATATTTGTGCTATTGCTAAAGATGCTGGGAGAATGTCAGTTCTCTGTATCATTCCAGAAAATACCAGACTCCTGCTGCCATGCTCTCTCTATACATGAGTCAGATCAGATTAAGAATGGCATATTGCTACCATATCTAGGCACGTGCTGCCCAGTCCTCACTTTTTGACCTTGGCATTTCTTCATTGGGATGCTTTAGACACCATGAATCAACCTAAATCTCTGTCTCCCAATACAAGAGAAGAAGCAAGAAAAGGAAAAATCATTCTGTCTATACAGTCTTAGAAGAAGTGTTCATTTATAGAGTTAACTTTTAACTTGGAAAACAACAATTATCAATGCAACAGTCATACAGTATGCAAATTTACTTCATGACATGAGAGAAAATTCATGTGTATGCAGTAAGGTCTGATTGGTTGCCAGATTTGCCTGTTCATACATAAACAGTAAGATCTCCTCTGATTGATTACATCAAGGCCAATGTTGTTCTTGAAATATTCGAAATGGCGGAATTCATTCTGAACAGACCTTGTATATTTTTATGTATTTATATATCTGTGTAAATATATGTATTTATTAGCTTATGTATATAATATTTATATTATTTTGTTAAAAAAGTAGATATTTAGTAAATATGCTATATGAATGCATCTCAGCATATGGAGTAAGTATTTTAAATTTTAAATTAATTTTGTTTATTTATGCTAAATATTATCTCCAATTTCAAATGTTTCTAAATAATAAATTGTTACTTTGGGTTTTGTGATATAGAACATTTTAGGACCTGTGGTTTTAATATTTTCAACTTCTGTAAAGAAAAAATGATATAAAGCAAAAAAATCATGCAACAAAATACAATGAAACAAAAACAAAAATTCTACAAGGAATTGAAATGATTCATTAAATTGGCTTCTATTGTATTTCTTCCATAAAAAAAACATTTTATACTTAATTACTAAGGTTGTAAAATATAATTGTTGTATTGAATGTTCAATTAAATGAAAGTATCACTTTCCTCTTTTGTTTCAATTATTTGTTTCATTTCCTTTTAAGTCTATTTTTTAATTTCATTTTGCTAATTGATTTGTTTTTGTTTTTCTTTTCCTTCACTCATATTCAGTGTGACTCTTTATCACAACTCAAAAATTCCTCTTACATCAATTTGCCCTGTACAACTTCTGAATTAAATAACCCCATTTCATCAGCCCTGCAGACTGGAGGACCACATTTTCAACGGAGTGCACGAGAATATATAGAAGTCACTTCCTGTCTCTGCTCAACAAAATTCACACAAAATAGTAAAAATAATTTTTTCTTCTTTGCCTCCTTTTGTTTCATATTTCATTTTTTATTGTTCATCTTGTTAATATTGCTCAAGGCCAAATTTAAGTAGTGAAGTAAGATTGTATAGCATGAATCTGAATTCAAGTGTGTGGAGAGGGATGGGGTGTAAATCAGCATTTAAAATTCTAGATCAAACATTAACAGGTGCCAGAAGCAGACGCAACTATCTCAACTACAAGACAAATCTTTTTAAAGATTAATTTCCATCATTTTTTCTCCTCTTGTAGTTTTTATTTCTTATTCTTTCTCTTGACTGTGAAATAGTTAAAGGAAAAATAGATTTTCTGAAAACGTCCCTAATGTCAGCACACTATATATTCCCAAATTTTGTCACACCTACAATGCTCTCTTAAATGTCATTAAAATCTTTTCCATAATCTAAATTATAAAAGAAGAGCTAATTCTCTGTCACACACTGCACGTGCATACGTAATGTATATGCATACATAATGTATATGCATACACTATAGGACAGGATTGTGGTGTAATGGATATCAGCTTGGAAAGACAACTCGGAGAGCCAAATTTGAATTCCAGACAAGTTTGTTGCATTCACTTATGGGCAAATACTCTTGAGAAAGGTATGAATTCATCTCTTCTCCTTTGAATTAAATAGCAGGACAGCCTGGGTTCTATAGCCTTGGGTGGCACCAGTCCATCACAGAAATAAATGGCAATTCACTGTGGGAAGATGTTCAGCTTAGTCAGTCATGGATTGAAAAAGACATGATTACCCAAGCGTGTATTACATATGGCACTTAACTGACTGAAGTTTCATACGTTCTTTTGTTTAATTAACTCCTTCTAAGCTAAGATGCTGAAACTATTTAATTCATCAGTGCATGGCTTCTAATCTTTTAGAGTTGGTGTTACCTAAAATTTGAAATCTGCCACTTCTAAGATTACCATTGGCCAGCAAGGTAGATTAGGTAAAAAAACCTAAAATTTTAAAGAAACTTCATATAGTAACGGTTTAATGCTATTATTATTATTATTATTGAATATATGATATCTATCCCAAAGTGAGCTAGTAAATTAATTTTGAAAAAAAAGCTTGCAGCCTTCAATTTTTAGATACTTTATATACACATAAGCACAAACACACACAATTTGACTAAGTTTGAAATGAAACATTGGAATAATACCTCCCACTCAGTCTGGATAATTCCTACCCTAATCTGATTAATAAAATCATAAATTTGGAGATGAGAGAGAAAAAAATGTAAAGCTCATCAACAGCTTAATGCCCATCAAACTTTGTTTACATGTGTGTATGTCTTTTACCTACAGTGATTGAGCTTTAGTATCTTATCAGTAATTATTTCACTAACTATTGATATTGGTCTATTCACATTTATCATATATCAGTATCAGTCTATTAATAATTATTTATTGGTATCTAGAATCTGACAGCATAGAGATAACCACAAAGTAAATGTCCAGTCACAAGTGGAATGAGTTTAAAAAAAAATGGGACAATTTAATTTTTAACCCTCCTTCCCAGTTAGATAATTATGATTTCAGTGGACTTTTCATAAATTGTTTGCTAATAAATAAAATTTTCTTTTAAATTTTAAAAAAATTTGGCATACATATTTTTAGGTTTGTCATTGAATTAAAATATGCACAAAGTTTGCACAAACATATAGACATATAATTTGATTGAAATGGACATCTGTCGCTAGGGCCAAAAAGACTATATGTCAAAATATGCTGCCCTTTGAAGTAATGACTCCTTCTCTATTTAAACTGAATTATTTTAAATGGAAAAAAAAACATAATTTGAAATTTGATCATTTGGCTGTCAATAAAGCAGTTTCATAATTTTAAACATTTTCTGCAAAAAACTGAATTTTTCAAAAATCTGCCATGTTTGTTCATGCATGCTTACAAAATAACATCAATCCTGTTTTATCCCTCATCTTCTTTCTATTTCTGTTATTTTTGTTGAAGTAAATTTGTTGTTAAAATAAACAATTTTCTTTGTATCTAAGATGATTCTGTGACAGATGTTGGTAGATTTATATTCAACTAGATTCTGTTTCACATGTCTGTGTTACTGGTAAGTTGTCTGCTCAAGTTCAATCCACTGTTTGCATTTACAGGAGATCTCCTTGAAATCTTACAATGGCGGACAAAGAGACACAAGATTTCTTCCAGTTTGGAAAAGCTAGCAAGTATACAGGATATCGACATAGTGCGAGTGAGTTGCATTTGTTGTCATCTTGTGTTTTCTTCCTCACAAAAGAGGCTCATACTATTGTTAGTGTGACAGTGTAATTGTTTTGATTGTCGTTGCTTAAAGGTTATTGTAAGAAAGTGTGCTAAGCCTTTAGTTAGCCTTTCATGTATGAAAATTGCACTGAAAAGAATAAAACAAAATGTCTGTTTTATTGTGATAGCAATCATTGAAAATGTCACATATACATTGGATCAAAATATTTTTCTTTTCAATAGCAGATAAGAAAATTGGTATGAACCTTGAAGAAAAGCTATAGAATGTAGGACATTTTTCTTTTATTTAACCTGTAGCAAAATGTTCTAATACAATTGTTCTTTGACATATGCAACATAGCAGTGACTAAAAAGATCATTTTAAATATGGCAGTTCATTTTTTAGTTAAAAATCTTAAATCTTATTCTAGCATAAAATAAGGTTTAAAATTTGATACTTTTGAAAAACTTTAACTCCATCTGCTTAACTTAAGGAAAATGAGAAATCTTTTGTACTTAGAATCTGAAAGAAACAGTTAAAATTTCTGGGACACATAATGAGAATTTGATAGACACAGAACATAATGAACATGAGAGGGGCAGAGGGAAACTGCAATAACCTAATGAGCTTGAGTAAATTGATGGCAGAAGAGGTGCTAGGAGAAATAATAAGTAGATAAACAGATAGATAGGGAGAGCTATGTTAGTCCATGTCCTGAATAGATATGGTACATAAGAAATCTACTTAACTCTTTGAACCTTCAGACTTGATTCCCTTTGCTAGTACATTTTGGGTACATTTCACTATTTCAGAATTGATTGTGTAACAGAAGAAATCATCAGTGAAGAGCAACAAATGGCCAGTACAAAGTTGCTCATATTAACAACTTTATTCAACTTACATCTTAGTTTCTGTAACAAAGATCTGATCACTTATCAATACATTATACCTGAACATTTTGGGTAAATTTCATGATTTCAGAACTACCTGTATGATTAGCCGTGAAGAACAACAAATGGCCAATACAAAGTTGCTCATATTAACAGACTTGTATATATGGCTGTGTAATTCTTTTCCAGAGTTAGATATCAGTGTTGCACAGGTCAACTGCTACTACAGGCTCAATGAATTAAAAATCAGATATTTTTAAAGTTTATCTTTGTCTGGAATGGGGCCATAATAGTTGAGCACTGATTGCGGATTGAATTCACTTTACTAGTAAGTGATCTACTAAACTAGCTTATTAACCATTACTCCATCGCAGGTACCACACTTCTTAGCAGAAAGATGATCATTTGTTTTGTTTCTCTCTTTCAGTACCTTCATGATATCCTTGATACACTCTTCGACATGTTCATATCTGACTCTGCACAACCAGTTTCCTATGCTCAAAATGTTTTTGAAGCTCTTGTAAGTTTATGCAATTAGGATTATTTTCTTTTTACTGCTTTTTTTTTCTCCTCTTTATTTTGTGTTACTTTTGCCCCAAACAGAAATGTAAAAAAAATTAATAATGCAATTTTTTTTTCTTTCTTCCAGATTCATGTTTTCCATTTGCTTACAGAACGTAAATTCAAACACTATGTGCCTGGCTTCCAGTCTTACCTTTATGAGACGTTTTCCTCATCTCTTGTGTACAGGTGAACTGACATTTATTTTCTTTGATCATCCCTTCTCCATCCTACTTAATGCCAGACACCCCCCTGTAGAAAATAAGGCCACAGCCTCACTATACAAGTGGTTTCTGAATTACTATCCCCATGCCAATCTGCTTTTGAATTCTAGTTGTCTTTCTTCTAGGCTGGTTGCTAATCAAGGCTAAAAAGCTCAGTCTGACCTGTTATTTAACCCATGGCTGGAGCAAGAAGAAATGGAATTAAACCTTTTTGTTGTGTAGAAAGACTGACTAACCTTCTCTACACTTATTATTGAAACATGGACTTGTTCATCTGCTATGAGTAGAACATCTGCCCATGGAACAGTGGCAAAAAGTGGGTCATAAAGGACTGGTGCTTATCATTCATACACTTGTCATACTGAACTACTGTATTCTCAACACATGTTCTCAGTATTAAACCCTACTTTGCTCAATTTTTTGTTTCCAGTATTTTCCTTATAGTCTTACTAAGCAGCAACTATGAACATTATACAAGCTTTATAACACTTTCTCAAGGACATTTGTATGAAAGTGAATGCAGCAAACTTGGCTAGAATTTGAACTTGGCATGCCAATTCCATTTTCTGTGCTGATAACCACCATAGACCTTAGTTATATTAAAATGAATTGTGTGTGTGTGTGAAGGATTGTTAATGATTGAAACAATGTCTACACATACAAAATGATTTCACTTTCTGATGACAAATGATTTATGACTTAATATCTTTCTCTTTCATTCTTCCAGAGACTTACTATTTTGTTTGGGTCAAAGTATAACCAAAGTGATTGATGGCAGCACGGATAAAATCCTAAAGCAAATGTTCAAAGTAAGGTTTGATTTTATTTGATGATTCATTCACACTAAAACTTTCACCTTTTGTTGTTTTAATTAAATAATTTGATTTTCTTCAGGTGTTAGTTGTACCTAGTAACCTTCATTAGCAGTGAGGCTTGGTATTGTGTAATACAAGAGTCCCTTTCATTTGCTCTGCCTTCATTTCATTAAAAGATTTGTGGATCCAGAATCAGATGGTCTTAAGCCAAATTATCATATAACTAAAGAAAGGTCATCAGTTTAGACTGTTTACAAATTGTTTATTTTCATCTACAATTCAGTAGGCATCACACAACAGAGCAAAACAAAGGGACTTAACCAGTGTAATGCCAATTATCATTGTTCGTCTGTTATAAATGATATTATGGTTTTACTTAACAAATTTAATTACTATATCTACAAAACTAATGTTGGTTGAAAATTTGCACTTACTATTATTTTTCTGTCTCCTCAAAATTCTTGCTTTTTTCTTTAAACTCAAAGATAAGAAAATAAATCCATTATTAAGCAATTGATTGAATGATTCTTGTTTTAATGGCATATCAAGTCTGTTGATTATTTAATGCCGAAAATATTTCTTTAATAGCTTGTAAACAATCCTTTGAATTATTGGTTCCAACACTCTCCAGATTACCAAAGACCATATTGGAAATGAATAACAAAAGTAATTTTTAAAAATTTAATTTTAAAGCTAAAGAGGCAAATGAATTATTTCTATTGAGCAAGATGTGCTCAGTTGATCCGGGTATAAGACACATGCTGTTAGACATAAAATGCTCAGATACTATACTCAACTTCAGGAAGTTATTTCTTCCCAGTAGAAAAGTGTCAAGGGAGACGGCAATTTTTGTTAGCACTCAACTGGGTGTGGAGATACTAATAAAAAGTCCATTTATTTGCTATCACAGTTTTATTCTCTAATAACTAATTAAAAAGAAAATTTCAACAACTAACCTGTACCCAAAACTATCACTGATCCACTTATAACATCAAGCTCTACCCAAAGCAACCCTCATTTCAAAACCTTTATGTGGCCTTAAATAACTCTATAGTGGTTGAAGGACCATTAAATAAACCCAAACCGAGCATCCATTCCTTTCTAGCACCATTTATCTAAGAGACTTCTTTAGCATAGTAAACATTGCCAACTTGAAGAGATTTAAAAAGTCTAGAAGGAACTTGCTGACATTTATACATTTTTGTGAGTTATTGATTTTTAAAGGAATTTCCCAATATTGTAGAAAGAAGAGGCTATGAACATTTTTCTCATGTGTAATCTTTTTAAAGACCATATGCCAAGAAATTATTCATTAATGATATTGACTCTAGTTTTAAATTCTGAGATGAAATATTTTCACTATCAATTCTTAGCTAGTTTGTTTTTTTTTCATCTTGTTTTTATTTCAATGTTCTAAAGTTGAATACACAGTGATTCTATAAAACCATATGAAGTTGAACTAAAGAAGAAACTTCTGAATGCACATCCTAAAAGTTTCATGGATGGTACTTTTACCAATTCAACCACAGAAACCTACACCAAAACTGGGCTGAAATCACCAGTTCTTAAGTTTAATAAAATAACAAATTGGTTTAACAAAGTATAACATTTTATATAGAAATAAACTTCAGGAAACTCTCACAGACCCCCCTCCCTAGAACTGTCAGTCTAGAAACAGAAAGTCACTCAATCTAATGCACTGACCACCAAAGACAGTGTTTATCTACTATTCAGTAATAATAATAATAATGATGATGATGATGATGTTATTTGACAGTGAAACAAGGTTTGAAAAAAATCTTAAATTCTATTCAAATTTTAATAGAATTTGAATATATTTTTTGTAAATGATAAACATTTTTAGTTTGAAACTATTTCAGCCTTTCGCATGTGAAAAGATTACAATCTAAAGAAATTATTGACCAAAACTATTTTAGTTTTAGTCTTCAAATTTATTTTTATGAATTGTGAAGTTTTTACCGTTCTTTAAGAACTTGAACTTATTTGTTAGAATAATCAATATGGAAAACACTTCAGCTTTCATTTTTAATTTCACTGTCAATTTTTGTTAATTTTGCTTTCTTATTTATTTCACAAATCTTTTCTTTCATTTATCTTTTCCAGTTTATTTTGATATTTTTGACCATATTTGATTTTGTTTATCTTTGCAGGTATTTGATTATTTGTTCCAGTTTATTGTACAATCAAATGTGCTGTTTGTCAGGTAATCATCTCCAAATTTACATACAGATTTTATTTTATTTTTCTTCTCTTCTGATTTTGTATTTTCACTTGGAAATGTTTCCTTTTTCTACAAGTTTCCAACCAGTCACTGCTCCAGTTATCTTCAGATAACATTTTCTCTTGGTTAATTGTTTTCTTCAAGAAAATTTTGTTTGCTGTTTGAATTTGAAAATGACAATTGACATTTTAATGATAACCTTATTGACTACTTTCTGCTCAGTTTCCAGTTTGAAATAGATTCAATTTTTAATAAACAATTATTAAAAAGGGACTGATAATTTTTTAGTCTTTTTATCTTCTTTTATAAACTTGCATAAAGATAAATTTTGTCTGTGTCCCAACCTTACATTAGTAGAACAAAACAGCCCAGCTTATACCGCAAATATAGTTTTACTGTCGGTCTTTATATATATATATATATATATATATATATATATATTTTATTCGAAAATTATAAAATAAATATGTAATAAAATCAATACAAAAATAGCCATTTTCTTTCAACACTTTTCATGTCTTATCAAGTGATGGTGTTGAATGTAGAATAAAAGACAAAAAAACACCCCTCAATAGGGGAAACACTGTTACATAAGCTGCAATGACCAATCAAAATACAAGTACATGAGAATTCAAAAAACTTGACAAGGAACCTTGGTTATAATAATTAATTAATGCCTTAATGTTAGGGTTAGACTAAAATAGAAATTATTCTAATTAATTAATATTAAATTTTACTATAAAATTGAAAATTAAAAATTACCAAATTTATTTTGAGAATAGTATTTTTTGGTTATTGGAATTTATTCCATATACACCAATCCTATACTTGTGTATGTGTGTGTATATATATATATATAATGTCACAAATGGCATTTACGACATAAGCTGTGACATTTAATTTGAATAACAATTTTTAAAAGGTGCTGCACACTCATTGTCTTAGATAGTTTGGTCACATCCAATGAGCTTTGTCATGCATTCGGACTGTCTAGGAGTTCGGGGTTCCCAGTCACTGAGGTTGAGGTAAACCTAAGAAAACATGGAAGGACTGCATCGGGATGTGCAGGAGTGCGGCCTTGCCAACATGAGCCCGCTTGTAAAGACATGCTTGGAAAGAAGTTGTGAGAGCTGACTGCTGTCTACCCCAGTCACTGGGAAAGCCACAGCAGTATAATCAAAGCTCCAGATCTTGACTTGATTTAGAAAGAATTTATATCTTCCTTGCCAAAATTCAGCTGTAAATTAGAAAACATATAACGTTTATAATAAGTACCATTGTTGTCTACTATATCCCGTTACTACAAATTAGTCAAATTGATCCCAAAAAGATTTTTGAAATTATATAAATAAGGGAAAATAATTTGTTTAATTAGATTTTCTTAAAACTGTATGGGATTATTTAAACAAGCAAAAAAAAAAAAAAAAGGCAAGTTTACTGAATTCATTTTATTATTATTATTATTAATATAATTATTAGAAAATTATTGAAAAGTTACTCATGCTCAACTCTGTTCAATGTAGGAAATTCAAATGTAAATAGAATGACAAAAGGTAGTTTAGAAAATAAATGTTTTGCTGAAAATATTGTTTGTACAGAGTTAAAAGTACTTCTATGACATCTGTGGAGGTATATTCACTCACACCATGCGGTCATAAAAATTGGGCTTGTGTTCACGAGGAAAAACAGTACAAACAAACGTATACAACAACAATAAGAAAAAAGACAGTAAATTGTATGGTAATTTAATACAATTTTATTCATGCATTTGTGTGTATTGGTGTGTGTATTTTAGGTTACAACTGTGATAATATTCATGTTATAAAAAGGAGTAAGTCACTTTGTAATATCACAAATCTTATCATGGAGGGAAGTTACACACGTGTTCTCATCTTGACAGTCGATGAGTGAAAATATTGAATCTCATGTCTCTTGGTGGGATGTCCGTATTTCCACCAAGAACAGTCCCTACAGCATGCTGGGAGTAATTTTATTGTTTTTATATTTTTTTTATTTATCTAATTTATTTTAAATGAGGTTTAAATTTTATTTTATTTATCATTTTCATTATATGGGATTATTTAAACAAGTAAAAAAAAAAAAAAAAAGAATAAAAAAAGGCAAGTTTACTGAATTATAAAACATTATATTTTATTTTTATTTATAATAATAGCAATGTTTCTGCACGTCTTTTCTCTGTTCATAGGACAGGAATTTGGTTAGTATTTAGTAAATGAAAACTTTTATGTCTGTCTATAAAAAGAAAATCAATAAATACATGTTTTCTTTTGCTTGTTTTTTTTCCCTAGGACTTATACCTCAAGCGATGCAATCGATTTTTCAGAACTCATTGGCAATGCATTTAAAAAGATGGGAAAATTAGTATCACTTAGTAACCCTTCATTACATAGCAGTCAGGTAAGAGAATTTATTTCTATGCTTTCATCAGAAAGACAACAGTAGAATAGACATTTATTTACCTTTTTGTTTCATAAATGTCAGTGTACAATTTGCATGTAGATAGGTAGATTTAAAATTCACTTTTTTTTTTTTTTTTGCATTTGGAAACAGGAAGAGTGTTGTTGTTTTTGTTTTTTTTTTTGTTTGTTTTTTTAACCTTTGAATTGAGTAACTAACTTGAAAATCGATTTTTTTTTTTTTAAGTTCACCAAACACAAAGCCCAAGTGCCACTCAAGGTAGAGTGTTGCTGAATGATGTGTGCAATCTGAAAGTAAGAGGAGTATGTAGGAAGTGAAGATTATGAGGAAATGAAGAATAGATAATGAATTGACCCTAGACTTGAAGGCGTTGAGATTGTATTGTTCAGGGAATCAGCCATACATCAGCAGTTCTTGAGAAGAAGCTTTCTGAGCAGACCATCCTTCTTACCAAAATTATACATTTATTCAAATTGGTGTCCTCAGCTTAGTCAAAATTTTACATTTTGCGCTGTTATACTTGATCAACTTCTAAGAGGTTTTTGTTAGTTCATTTTCAATAGTTTACTAATTCTGATAAGGCCATTGAACCAAAGTTTCTGAATTTCACTATCAGTGATCAAATTCAAAACTAAATTCATTTAGCCTAATGTATATATTGGTTATGTCATAGAATATTAGAGCTTTATGCTTAATGTTTATTCCTTCATAATCAAAGGCTCTTATTTGGTATCCATTTCTACACTAGGCCCACTGAGAAAGTTATCATAGTCTAGCATGTCTGCTGATTATTTCAATCATCTTATTCTCCAGTGTTGTTCTTTGTTATTTTAACTTAATTCCACAACAGTTCTTGAACTTCCTTTTCTTTCCATATATGTTGAGGCATACTTGATTTTATCATCTCTCCATTTCTTATGGCTTAAAAAACATCAATAAGTCATCTGACTGCTCTTTCTTGTTTATTCTCTGTCATAATTGCATGAAATGCTTTACACACAGTTCTTGTTCATATTCTCACCTGATGCAGGCTAGACTCTGCTGAGATGTATCCAAAAGCTATACCAGTTTTTTAATATTTCTTTGGACCACAAATCCTCTGAATCATCTTTCCAACCTACCACAGGTTGTCGCAGATTTCTGGCTTTTATTACCCATTGTTGCATTTCTGCTCATGGAAGCCAATGTTAGGCTACCAGGCTAGTTGTTACTCTAAAGCAATTTTTTTCAACCTTTTTTCAACCAGCACCCCTTTTGTGTACAAACTTTCTTGTCAATGCCCTCTTGTCAAATTAAATTTCAAATATTATCCTGAATTCATTTTTCATAGCCAGATAACAATTAGGTATGAGTGCAAAAATAATTTTAATATTGTTTTCATTTCAATTATAAATGCTAATTATTAAAATGCTAAAAAGAAAACTTTTATTTGATAGTTTATCTCAATGTTTTCAATGCAGTTGTTGACTTTGGTGCTTACCCTAGTTTCCATGATGCTTAGAAGTAATTGTAGATCTCTCCATTTTGTAATTTGCAAGCAGTTTCTTTGTTTAGTAAGAAGCTGTTTTTACTGCATTGAAACCGCATTCAGTCATATAGGAAGCTAGAAAAGAAATGAAGGAAAGTTTGATAGCTTTCCACAACTTTAGATACCTTCCGGAAATTTCATTTTGTTATTAATATTGAATAATTTTTGAAAATTTGAAAAAAGAAAAGTGGATAAATCATCTCCCCCACTGAATATGTCCTCATAACCCCCAATGAAATAAAACCTCCCAATGCCTCCTTTCAACTTAAGTGAGTCCACAAGGGGGTGCTAACAACCACGTTGGGAAATCCTGCTCTAAATGCTGATCCTGATATATTCGGTGTATACAATTACACAGTGGCTGTGAGTTCAACTCTGAGATTAAGTAGTGAAATTTATATAATCTAGTTCAGTAGCATCGCAAGGATTAATTAACCAGAAGTAATTAACAAGTGATGTGCAGAATGATTACAATTTGCTTGTGGATTTTATAAATGTTTCACTTGGAAATTCATGAGAATCTTACCAAAGATGACTAATTGCTGAAAAGTTCTCGGTTCAGCCAACATTTCCAATATCAGTATTTCAGTGATCAACCATCAAAATAGTGGTTTTGGGAATTGGGGTGAGCTGATAACTTTTCACAAGCTCTATGGGAATGATTTTTGGAATTTGAAGAAAACTATGTTAATCTGGCCATCAGACTGTCCAGATTTAAATCCCATTGAGCACTTTGGGAAACAAACTTCCACATGGATGTTTCTCTGAGCACTACAATCTTAACTTCTCTAAGTCATAAATCAATTGTTATCCATCCTCCTTGTCCTCATAAACTTCACTTCCTGCCATCTCTTCTTTAATTCATACCATTCACCATAACCATTTTAACAGTAACTTTTTATCTTGAGTGACTTTCAAATCTTGTACTGGGTGAACTTTAATATAAAAAAACTTGGTGGGTTATGTTTTACTCTGCCAAACCATCACAATGTAACTGGCAGTACTTAAAGAATCTGCCGTTAACATCATGGCACCAGATTCCAGTGGAAACCTTTAGATATCTTGTAGAGTCCATACTCTTACCCAATATCAAGCTGACACTCATAATGTCTCTTTAACATCCATTTTTATCTGAAGGTTCTTTTAAAACAATGATGATTGTTTTAAATTAATCTCAAATGTATTAGTCAGAATTCTGAGGGTTTATAAGCCATAAAGTGTCCTAAAGCCCAGAGGAGAAATTTGTAGTGTTACCATCTCTTTTCCTAATCATTATCCTCTTTCAAAATGACTGCTCTCTCTTGTAGAAAGCAAAGAATTTCTGTTTTTAGGGGAAAATACTGCAAACATTCATAGGCGATCAGTGAATGTTTATGGAAATGATGCACTTGATGTAATCACAGTAAGGAGATAGGTCAGTATAGTTAATAATAATCCTTGAGATAAAAGAAAAACTGACCTTAGTAATAGGCCCCACAATGGCAGGTCAGCTGCTGTGAATAAGAATAAGGCCAAACAAGCTGATACCTTCATTACAACTAACAGAAAAATCTTTACTGTAAAACTCTGAAAGTCTCCAAGTGAGCCATTGTAGTGTTTACATTTTAGTTCATTCTTTTGGCTACTCAAAGATCTGTGCAGAGTAGATTCTCAGAATGCTGATAGACAGAGGAGTTGAGGGTATTTGTTGCTCAAAAGCATCTGGAAGCTTACAACATGTATAGCACATTCTTAGTTAGGATAATCATAAAAAAATGACAGAAGTTTTCCAGTGATGATGAGGTGAATTTATACAGAGTATCTAACAAAAAGAATCAAGAAGTTTTTGTGATATAAGTTTCTAAATGCAATTATTTGTCTCTATTTTTCAGGTTTTGCTACTGACTCACCTGCCCAGCATCTATCATTCCCTTTTGAAGCTGGTGTCCTGTCAAGTTATCACGCAACATGTTGCCAACATTGTTAATGAAATGCCAAAAGAACTTTCAGAATCCCTTCTAAATGCCAAGCTACAACTTCTTCATGATACTGTAAACACAGAACTGATAGCTGATAAAGGTATGTCGCAATGTAAAAAATGTTAACTGGTGTTTCTTTAAAACAATCTGTTAGATTATAAAGTGTTTTCCCATTTTGTTAATATTGGCTATATTATTTACTTGAATGTTAATTCAGTGCTTTTATAATGAATTAATGTCATAAAGAAGGAAAAAACATTGGTGAATTTTTTGTCTAAATGGTGATTTATTTTAAATACAAGCACAGTACCTGCCAAATGGGATGGGATTATTTATATAAGGAGTGATATGTCTGCCTAGAATCAGAAATTTACCAGATTGTCTCTCTCCAGTCCTAAAATATAGTATCTGTACACTATTTGAAAAGTGTTACATATACAAATGTATACAATTTGATATCTGTCTAAATTTCTGATGATGATGTATTGTAATTATTTACATTGTTTGAACTGTTTTCCTCATCTTTATTGCCATATTTACAATGTTTCAGCCATTTTATGCTCCTGCCTTCTTCAGGTGATTGTAATTTCGAACTGAACCATTTATTTCGTCCACTGGGGTAGATTGTTCTAGATTGTTCTCTTCTGGATTTCTCAACTTTGACTGCCTTTAACTTAACTTTCCAAGTTTTTGTTCACTACTGCACTAGCCAGGTATTGAACTTACAACTCTTTGGGTCAAGTCACTGGATTTAACTAACACTTTTATCCACTGGGCCATGTGTCCTCAAAGAAACATCATGAATATGGCAATAAAGATGAGGATAACAGTCCAAACAATGTAAATAAATGTATACAATTTGATCTATAAAAAGTTCACCTATTTTAAAAATTAAATAACTTTCTTTAAAAAAAAAAGGTATCTTGAATCTGTTATTTCATACAGAAAATTGTTTTTTTTATAGCCACCCTAAAATATTTAAGATTTAACTTTCTCTCTGTTCATGGTAATGATACAATAATTTTTATCCTTTTAGTACAAATTTATATAGTAGAGATTACCACCAAATGATAAACTGTTACCCAATTACATGTTATATATTTGATCAAATCTAACTAAATTTGGTAGATGCAAGATCAAGGTCTTATATGCAACAAATGTATTGTGAAAGAATAATTGGTATTGACTATGACATTCAATGTCCTAGAACCCCTGATATAACTTCATGTGATTATTTTTTTTGTGGCTTCAGCCAAAGAATAAAGTATTCTCAAGACCACTTATGGATCAAAGAGTAAGACTTTTTTGATAGCAGCCAGTATCAGAGAAAGAAATTGAAAACTGTGGATAAGGGAAACCATTCTGCTATCCTGTCTCCAAAATTATATTATACACAGATAATAAAAAGAAACTGGAAAGCCATGATCATGTACATCTTTAAAAAAATTATACAGATATACAAGTTAAGCTTCTACCCAAAATTAAAACCCCTTCCAGCATGTAATATCTCAAAGAATTTTAAAAAAAAAATCTTTAAAAAATTTTATGAAGGCTTTACTTTTGCATTCTGGGTAAAAATGTGTTTTGTTGGATTATTGTTTTTTTTTTTTGATGCCATTAAATAGGGCATAAAATATTTGGAAATTACATTTTAAACATAAAAACTTAGATAATTTATAAAAATTAAAAGTCAATTGATAGAAATAGCTTTCTTCTAATTTAGTCTTTTACTTATATTTGTTTAAAAAAGAAAAAGAAAGCAAACCTTGTGATCAAATCTTGAGTTTTTATTTTTTCTTCATTTTCAAAAATATTCTCAGTTAATCTTGCCATAATGTTTTCAATTATCAGTTAAATTTTAAATGTTTTAATGAAAATTTAAAAATAGGATGTAAATTTGGGTCCTTATAGCACTGCTTGGAAATATTTCATAGTTGAATACAAGAGGGACAATGCAGAGTAATGTATCTTCCTAATCTACTTTGTATTTTCCACTGTATTCACTAATGAAGTACAGGAATTAAAAACAAATCATAGGACAACATATTTGAGATCAATTTATAATTATAGTTCCAGAATTATATTTGATGTTTCTGTTGTCTAAACTGTTGAGAAATTTAAGGGGAAGGTGGTGTGTCATGAGCATTGCTGGGTAGCCACACTTATACAAATAGCAGTTTTGCTCTGTAGTCCCTTAAACTGCAACATGGTGCACAATTGGAGATTCTCTCTACAATCGAATGATTGATTAAATCTCTGCAAGAACTTCATATCTTAGTATTTATTTTTTTTTAATTATTTATTTTTGAATATTTTATCTAATGCTCCTCCCACTTAAGAATTTATATAAGATTATATTGCCTGTTGTGACACCCACCACTCAAAAATTATATTGCTTGTTGTGACACCCCCACTCTCAAAAAAGGAAAAATTAAAAAAAAAATAAATTAAATAATGGACACTCAGTGTATGTAAATTAATTACATACCTAGGTAATCGTTTAATTGGGTCAAATGTGAAGTATTAGGAACAATTCCAAATTTTACACAAGAAAAATATTCATTAGTTCCAACTAAATATTTTATTTTAATTGATTTTTAATAAATATTTGAATGGAGATTTAGAATATTCTTCAGAAATTTCCAAAATTCAGGTGCAAAATAACAGAAAGTAACAAACTTTTTGGCTTTTAGTGCTTATGAATTTACTGCTTCAGGTGTCAGGTTATTTTTGTTTGATTCCAGGAATGTGTTTGATTCCTAATGTTGGGCTTTGTTAGTTCCATTTACCATTCCATTATTACTCACATGGAGGTACAGTGGCGTACTGGATAGTGGCTTGAAATGAGGAATTGGAGAGCTGAGTTCAAATTAGTCAATTTCATTACATCCACAAATACCCTTGGGAAAATTATGAATCCATCTCTTCTCTCCCATCCAAATAGCAAGACAGACTGATTCTTATAGCCTTGGATTGTAACTGGTCTAGGAAAAGGACAACTCTGAATTCAAAACCTATCTATGGGTTAAATAGTCTCGCCAACATTCAACTGGCTAAGCATGGTGAGTACAGCTACACACCTGAAGGCATGGTCAATCAGGGAGGGGTTCCTCCAAAAGGAGCAAGGACACTCTGGATTCGAACATTACCCACAAAAACAGGGGCTAACTTTTAGATATCATCATTCTCAGCCAAAATCAAGTGTTGACCTCTAAACCTGAATGCACAATACATTTTCTCCAAATGCTATTTTTTAATTAGATGAATGATTTATTTTTATACTGGTTGAATGTTCTGATTGTCTTTCCATTTTCTTTAGAATCACGTCGTATACTGCTGAATCTGTGCATGTCACAAATCAAACGATGTTTTATTCATAAAAAAGCTTTGCAGTTGGCCATCACAGTCCTTGAAGATATCCTCAAATACCTTTACACCTTGAAAATGGTTAGTTTCAAAACATTAATCACTGATTGAAATTACCAAACACATGTATAAACATATAAACATATACAAATGCACTGACACTCAATTTTATATATATATATATATATATATATATATATATATATATATATATATATATATATATATATATATAGTAAATATTTTCACATATATTCCATTTTTATTATTAAAGTTTTTTTTCTGAAATAAGTTTGTTAAAACATGTCAAATAAGTAAAAATATCAAAAATATGCAAATATGTTTGTCATTGTATGAAAGAAAAAGTGAGTTAATGTAAGGGAGATAATCATGTTTGACATTTTTTTCTTTTTTTCTGATGTCATTGATATTTTGTAATCATAAAGTTACAATTGGCTATTAAATTTAGTTGGTGAGGTTTTTGATTTTGTGTCATATGACTTTATAATCAAAGTTTATACTAAAAAATTGAATTCAAAATTAAATAAATTTATTAATTTTGTTTGTTTTTTTTTTTTTTTTTTAAAATAAAGGAAAACCCTTTTTATTTAATGTGTTTGATAATATTGACCGAGTGATGAAATGTTTATTTGAAGTGATTGTTGAAGCCCTTACAACAATGGATGAAAAAATGATGAAAACATGGTTCACAAAAACCCACCTTTTCATGTATTTAGATGTGCATTTAAAATTGAGTTGACAAATTACATTTTTCTAGTTTTCTTTTTTGTAAATGTTGGAATCAAGCTAATTGGTTAAAAAAATGTAAAAAAACATCCAGGAAGACAATAATTTACATTGGCCATTATTTTGATAACTTTTTCTTTGTTTTTCAACAACAATAATTTTTTATTTTAAGGAATTGAAATCGAAAATTATTTTTCCAAATTTCTTGATGTTCCAGCAACATTTTTTTTTATATATTTAGTGTATATATAACAAAGATCATATAACTACAACTCACCTGGGTCTTTTGGTTTTACTAACATTGAAAAAAATGTGTGGAAAAGTTTCTAACATTTCTCTCATTAAAATTCATTAATAACTAGCAGTAGAGCCCGGCGTTGCCTGGGGATATAACAGTAAGAGATAGATCAAGTATCGACCATCATAAAGACTGAAAAATAAAATTGACAAAGATTATTGTTTAAGGTTGACGGACATGCATGTCTTAATTAGGTTTTTTTTTTTTTTTTACGAATTGGTCAAACCCAAATTTAAACAAAAACATTGTTTACAATCGTTATGAGTCTATCGATTGGTGAATAGAATTTTATTATAAACAATTGTCTTGTAAATGGAATTTTTAAAGCATTCTGAATGTATAAATAAAGAAAAAAGTGTGCAAGACAATAAGAAATACTACCTGCAAAAAAAAAAGTGGATGTTTGTTTTATCGGCTGAAAATGTAAGAAATCCGATCCCATATATAAAGAACACACACACACACACACACACACACACACACACACAAACAACCTGGGTTTTTTAACCTAAGTCTTTTAACGGAATCCTTAAATCGCTAAAACATAGAGCATAGTCTGATGAAAAAGACGCCAAAGTTTATGAAAAAAAAATTTTATCGTCAAAATGCTTATGTTTTTATGAAGAGGATAGACTAAATTTTTTTTAATTATTTTTAAAAATTTTTCCATCTTTTTAGAATATTCTAAATTTTGATTTAAAAAACCTTGTTTCTCTTTGTCGCAACAAGGGGTAGTAAATAACATAGATAATTTTTAGCGCATTTTTTTTTGTATTTACACACATTAATTTGGAAAATCTTGCAAAAATAAAAATAATTGTCAGATGTTAATGAAACTTTCAGAAACTATTCACAGATGATCGAAATTATTATAAATATTTTTTTTTTTATTAAAGTCATGGCAGAAATATTTTTTTTTATATTTATTAACACCCCCATAACTAATTTTATGAAAAACTCTAGAAATTCGAGACCATCGGTTTTAGTGATTACAATAGTTAAAAGCACAAGGCTTTGAAGAATGCAAATCATGTTTTTTTTTTTTTTTTTTTTTTTTTGGCCAACGTACCTGAAAATCAGCTGTGAATTGTAACATACAAAACTCAATAAAACAAATATATTATTTAGTTTCAAATGCTTTTATTTGTTTTAATTTGTTTTTATGAATATGGACAATATTTTCTGAAAGCAAAAAATTTTTTCAATGAAAATTGAATTTTTAATACAATTATTTCTTATTTCTTTAATTTTAAAAAGATTTTTAAAAAAAAAATTTTAAATTGAATTTTTAAAAATATTTTAACATTAGTTAAAAGCAACATCAACCTTTCAAAATGTCCGTGTGAGATTGTCATTGTCTAGCGCTTTGAAAATTGTATAATTTGGACCAATCAGATTAGCCATGGTAATTAAGAAATGTAATTTTTGTGTTTATAGTTGGACAGTAATTATCAAGTACGGAAGACCAACCAGAATACAATTTAGTTGCATTATTTGAGTTCAGCATTGTTCTCCGCTGTTAAGCCCCTTTACTTTTTTGTGAAACAGGTATGGAGAAGTTAATTTGAGTTTTTCAATTTCAACTGAGAAGGGTACCTACAAGTAACAGTATCATCTTATGAAATTTAACTACTGCTAAACTTTAATTTATATGATCTTATTTTTATATTAATCTCAGTTATGACATTTTTCCATAAATGAAATATCAAAATTAATAATAAAATGAATGGAAATACAAATAACACAGTAAAATGTAATAAATGTACATAAAATTATAGTATTTTATGTACACTTCTGATAAAATTTCATAAGAAAGGTACCTAAATTAATTAGATACCTTTTTCTTATGAAATTTAATCTCACTATTAACAGTCTTATTTTTAATTTCTTTATATTTTCCATAAAGCATCGTAAACGTAAAAATGAAAGCTAAGTACAAAAAAAAAAAAAAAAAAAAAAAAATTAGAGCGCTGAAAGTTTTCCTTAAAAGTAACAAGGTAAATAATTTGTTCACTTAAATAATTTCACTTCCTTCCATCCGTAGAAAGAATTATCCTCCTGTAAGTTATCTAAACGTCATGAATGTGCCTTTCGTCAATCGTCAAGCGACGCGAAAGTTTATGACCTGCTTTGTTTTATTTTCAAATTACATTTTTTTCGGCGCAGAAGCTAAGTTAAGTTTGGTTCAAAATATTTTAAATAAACAGTATAATTTCTGTTTTTATTAAAATCAGTTTTGAAAAAATGATAATTGATTTTTAAAAGAATATCAAAATAAGATTTTAATCTTTTTTTATCAAATCGAAAAAAATGATTGAAAATGATTGATTATCTGTCCTTTTTGAAAAAAAAAACAATATTTTTAACGAAAATTTCAGACGTGCTAGGAACGATTAAAAAATGTAAAAAAATACCCCAAAAATACTTTGATCTTTCCTCTTTAATAATAATATGAACATTAGACGATAAAATTTTGTTTTCGTCAAGTTTGTTTTTTTTTCATCATGCTATGCTCTTTTGTTTACATTTTCGTGGGTGAGTTGTCCCCCTTTCATTCTCACGATGTGTCTTAATCGTGTTTTCACATTGATTTTGTTAAAAAACAATTTTGTTTTTCCCATTTTCGGCACTGTTAGAACCATCACAAGGTAATTTTATGTAGTCCTGTGAAGTTTTGTTGAAATCGGCTAAAAAATGTAGGAAATTCAATCCAATATATAAACGGTACTGACACACACACACACACAATCTGCGTTTTATAATAAGTAAGATAACTTGTTATATTTATTCAACATCAAACTATGTTTCTTGATTTTCTATAGCACTATGTTAATCTTTTGTATTTTATCTCAATAAAATGACTTTAGTGTTGATGCAATATAGCTGCTATTAAAATTTTGAACTTTTTTAAATTTATGACCAGATAACAAATTCTGCATTGATTAAAATGAATGAGAATCTGATGGCGCCAAGTTTGGTGAACAGCCTTGTGTGGAAAAAATTTTCATCTCAACTTCCTTATGGCTTTTTGTTAACCACAGCTCTCTCTTTTCCTGATTCTGTTCTTTCTGTTGCAATTTTCTTTAAGACTTCCTTGTTGCTTCAATTAACTCTGTTCAAAGGATTCTCAGTATCCTTCTTTGCTGCCTTTTTTTTTTCCTCATCCATTCTGAGATTGTCTAGCTTTCACTGTAATAATATAAGAAAATACTGTATATATCCGTGTAGGGTTAAATTTTCCAAGCTCCTTTCCTTCAAAGGAATTTCATTTCTCTCTTTTCCTGATTCTTTAGAATATTCTTTCTGTTGCCATTTTCAGACTTCCTTTTTGCAGAAAACCATCCCTAAAAAAAATTTGTTCTGTAGAACCATATTTCTGCTGCCTCTAGTTTTTTCCTCATCCATTAGGAGATTGTCTAGCTTTCACTGTCATAAAGAGAATGGATATCATATAGTAATCCAGTATTTTTTTCTTTGTTTTTAATGGATTTTTTTCCATTTCTCAGCATCTTGCTTAGCTTTTGAAATGCTTCTTTCGCTAGTCCAGTGCATACTTCGGATCTCGGTGTCACATTTTCCATCCTCTGTTAAAACACTTCTCAAATATTTGAACATCTGCACCTGTTTGATGTTTGTCTCTCCAATTCATAACTTGCATCTTGAGCTTTTTCTCTTGCTGATGATCAGACTTTCTGTCTTCTTGGAGCTGATGGTTAGTCCTTTTTTCTTGCTTTCTTCTATCATCCTGTCTGAGAGGTCCTGTAGTTTCCTTTCCAAATCAGCCATCAGCACAGTGTCATTTGCATATCTTATTTTGTTGAGATTACACCCACCAATAATAAGTCTTGTTAGGGTCTCCAGTTTCCTTAGGATATCATTGCTGTAGAGGTTGAATAAATTTTGGGAGAAGACACACCCTTATCTCACACCCCTTTCTAGTCAATTCATTTTCTATCCATATTCAGGTGGTTTATTCCCATTATAAGTTCTGGATTAGTCTAACATCTTCTCCAATTACTTTTCTACTTTTCCAAGCAGTTCAAATAGATCCTTGTTCTATACTTTGTCCATTCTTTAGTTTTTACTAATTCAGGCTTTTAGATATGACATGCTACTTCCATGTCAAGAGTCAATCTTTATCTATCCTCCCTATCCTCACTTCCTACCACCTTCTTTTTCATCCATATCTTCTATACTTCATTCATCATTACCACTTTAGCAGTAATGCTCTGTCTTCAGTGGCTTTTGAGCTTTATATTGGGTGAAGTTTAATATTAAATTTTTTTAAATGATTTAAAATCTACTGTAGATGAATTATTTTCATTTATAAAGAAAAAATGTTGTGCTTTGTCTTGTCCAATCTTGTGATCAATGATTTTCAATTTTCTTTTAACAGGGATCGTTAGTAAGTTGTCTGGTTGAAATGCTACGACTTATGGATGACCAACATTACACATCACTTTTTCAAGCATACACAAATAAGGCACCATTGAAGGTAACTTTCTTTTTCTTTTTATAAGAAACAAACATAAATAAATAAAATCCATGTTCCATGCCTCTTTCGGATGTCTCAGTTATTTCCCTTAAACTCAACTCTCCAAGTGTTTTGGTTCACCACTGCTGTAGCCTGGTATTGAACTCATTCACAATATCATAAATATGTCATCTTTGATATATGTTATTTAAGTGAAATATAAAATAATAAAATGATTGACCCAGACATTTTAAATCAGACTGGGTTGACATCAAGAAAAATAACTTGAAAACCAATAACAAAATTTACAAAGATTTGAATGAGCAGAAGATTTAAAAATAGGTTTTGTAGTTTAAACTTCTTTTAAGCAAACCAACATTTGATTAAAAGATTTTATTCACTTTTACTATTTGTTTATATTTCTCTCAGTCCATGGTACATAGAAGGTTTAGTTGTTGCATGAAGTGGAATACTTAATTGATTTGTTTAATCTAACCCTGTGATTACTATTACCAAAAACATCTGATAATCAGAATTGGGCCTTGGAATTTATGTTATGGGACCAGAATTTTAAAAGCCCATAACCTTGAACCATGACCAAGTTGACATGTAATTGTTTTTATTACATTCATTTTTATATTTTATTGTAGAAAAACAATTCTATTTTTCATATTCATTTTATATATTTTTGTGTTCTTCAGGATTTTTTAGTGCGGGTATTACTGACATTCCTTGAACTGATCAAACCAGGCAACTTTCCTTCTGATTGGTCCGTCATGAGAATGGTGATGAACAAGTAAGCAATGTTGTTTCTTATTTTTATGATTCAAGTCATTAAGTTTGGACATAGAGCAAAAATCCAAACTGTGAGATGATTTTGATAAAATGGAACTAACACCGGACCATACTGTTGCATCCAAAATATTATCAGCAAGATGGAGATGAGATGGGTTTGCAGGCTAATCCCTCTCCCAGGGCCTACAACATGCTGGGTATCACAGGAATTAGTATGGGAAGCGCCACCAAGATGGCTGTGATGCAGAAGAAGAAAGTCATGAGGAGAATAGTGTTGCTTCTTCACTTATGTAAGGGGTTTCTGATTGTTGAAGACCTGAAACATTCAATGGAACTGATGATGTATCCTGCTGCATTACAAAATGATAAATGCAAAATCTTGTCTGCCATTCCTTACAATAGATCGGAGAACCTCTGGTTCATTTTCTCTTTGCTATATTTGTCTTTTCTTTTGGTGAACAAACTCTTCCCACTGTGGTCATCATATCTCTCAACACACACTTTGGATCACGCTTAATCACATTAATGTGCGAGTCCCTCCTTGAATCAATGTTGTTTCTTATTTTCATTAATGTCCTTCCTGACTCAGTATTTATGCTGTTAACACAACTATTTACTCCTGTTTTAATAAAAAGTCAAATAGATCTGATAAAGTAAAACTGGCAGCTAATCTTTAAAATGACCTCCAATCAGTCATTAACTGAGGCAAGAAAGAGCTTGTTAATGCCTACATAACTAAACTGCTATCTTTTAATTATCATACAGAACCATTTCTTGACTTCAGTCACTTTCCTGCAAACTTGATCTCACTTCCTGGGGTCTTTTACATAAATATTTTCAAGGCAATTGTTCTAATGAGCTTTCTTCCTTGGTACATCAAATGTACTACTAAATTAGCAACTAGATGTAACTGTAAGCTCTGTTCTAATAGTTCCTTTTTTTTTTTTTTTTTTTAACTTCTTGCCCATGGAACTCTCTTCTGGTTTCTTGCTTTCCCTGCCATCTACAATCCTCAAAGATTTAAATACATCACACACCATCTTCTGTTTTCATGAAGACTGTACATTTATTGTCCTCATGAATATCTTTACATTCTCTTTCACTCCTAGGAACCTCTTACATCTTAGTGGCATTATCACCTGGGTTGTGGTGAAAGAATTAAAAAAAATTCTTGAAATGAGTTCTATTTATAGATCCTGAATTATGGCACAAATACTCTACCAGTAGTGTTCAACATCAGTTTATTTTCTACAATGTGATCAACATTACACAATCACAAGCTGATCAACATTACAAGAAAAGCTGATCAATATTAAAGTATTTACAATCAATTTGATCAACATTACACACTTTCTGCAAGCTGATCAACATTACACACTACAATTGATCAACATTATCAAGCTGATCAACATTACACACTCACAAGCTGATCAACATTACACACTCACAAGCTGATCAACATTACACACTCACAAGCTGATCAACATTACACACTCACAAGCTGATCAACATTACACACTCACAAGCTGATCAACATTACACACTCACAAGCTGATCATATCTGCATAACAATATAATTTTATCTCATCAATTATTTTTTCAGGTGGTTATATCTAAGCAAAATTTATTTATGAAGAAATATTAAAAGTTGTGATGTTTTTATTACTTTTGTTTTCTGATATTTTTATATATATTTTTTTTTTTTTTAGATTTTAGAAAAGTTCAAAAATTATTCAGAGACTAAATATAAACTTGATTGCAATTTCTTTAAGTGTTCTTTGTCTAGTTTTATCTGTGTTTATAGTTTAAAGGACAAATTTAACTGGAAATTATCATAAAGATTAATTTTAGAATTAAGTTATTTTTCAGGGCATCAGATGCACCTTTTTTACTATTTCCAGAAACAAAATTTAGGCATATTTCTTAGTATGAGTTATAAAAATCAAGTTGAGCTTGTTTTTTTTATAATTATATTTGATTTTGGATATCCGAAAACCAAATCTTATATAGTAAATAAGATTTCTTGTACGAAGCTTGCATGAGTATAATAATCTTCTCCAGTTGTTGTGAACATTCAAGATGTTTTGCATTTAGGTCTTTACTGCACAAAATACAATAGAATTTTTAATCTTCTTTTGGTGGGGTGATGATAAAATCATGTTATCCACTGAAAATAAAGCATCTTCAACTATTGTTGGTTTAGAAAACTTGTCACAACCAAACTCACAAAAGCATTTGATTGTCCTACTCTATATCCACACAATGGAAGTTGAATATTTTCTATATTTTGACAGAAGGTGAGTTTTGCTTTTTGTTATACACTAGGGCAGGTTACTGAATAGAATAATCACACGAAGGTTGATCATGAATGATAATACTTAGGATGTGAAAACACATATAAGATTTTCAAGTGGCACGTAGAACAAGTAGTCAACTGCTGGAAGTGAGTAAAGTGAATTCTACATTGAATCTCCCACTGCAGACCAACATACAGTATTTACTACTGTATTTATGTGAATGGGGACATACCCATTATCGCCCATAGTAGGTATGCTACAACACTTTTTTTACAGCTTATCAACCCTTTGTGGGTTATTTTTAAAGCTGAAATATATTTTGGATTGTTAGAATAATCTTTTTTTGCAAGTAAATATTGCATTAACAATTTGTCTCAGATGCAAGTCCTGCTATTTAATCTATAGCTGGAGGGAAAAAATCTGATTCATACCTTTCTGAAGAGTATTTGTGCATAAATTAATGTAACAAACTCAGGTGGATTTCAAACACTGCTCTGGGATTTCTCATTTCATGGCACTATTCATTACACTATCCATACATCATTATTCATTACACTATCCATACATCATTATTCATTACACTATCCATACATCCTCTAAATATTTGAATGAATTAAAAGACTGTAAAACTTAATAAGTTTTCCAAAGTATGGAATTAATGAAAACATGCAAACACATTTCTATGAACAAAATTAAAAAGGTTTCTTTTGAGTCTTTTTGGAAGCAAACATATTTCAGAAATTGGCAAGGAATGTCATTCAGTTGAGAGATTATTTTTGGCTTAGGTACATCACCTATACTATTTACATTATTCAGGCTATTGTCCTCATCTTTGTCGCCATATTTACTACAATGTTTCAGCCATTGTATGTTCTGGCCTTCTTCAAGTGCTTGGAATGTCAAACCGAACCCTTTATTTCACTCACTGGGGTAGACTATTCTAGTTCCATGTGCCAATACTCGGTTAAGGCAGTGGAAAACTTGGAAAGGGAATTAACAGGAGATAACTGATAACTGACATCTATGGCACGTGGAACTAGAACAGTCTACCCCAGTGAGCGGAATAAAGAGTTCAATTCAACATTCCAACCACCTGAAGAAGGCTGGAGCGTACAACGGCCAAAATGTAGTAAATATGGCAACAAAGATGAGGACAATAGTCCAAATAATGTAAATAGTGTACATAATACCTCATCTCAGAAATATAGACAGGTACATCACCTATTTTTAACATGACATATCTGATAAAATTAACTGAATTTCAAGATTATTTTAGCTCAAGGTTAACTATATGATGAAACTCTAGGCTATAGTTCACTCAGCCTGAATGTAAATCCTTCATTGATCTTGAATGTTTTATGTCTGTTTTTAATGACTTTTTGTTATTTTTTTTTTTCTTCACATTTGTATTTTTCTGTTCAGAGAAAAAATTAAAACTGCACAACAATGAAGAGAAAAAAATTACAACTTTTCTTTGTTATTTTCCTTCTGTGATTAAATATTTTGGATAAAGAAACGTTTGTAATGACATCAACAACTTTTAGGACCAGAGAAGATTTATTGTTGTGGTCAATGTTATTTTGAGAATTTTTATGAAATCAAATTTAACCATTAAAAGCTCCCATCTTGAACATTAAAAATGATTGATTTTTGAATAAAAATTGTTATATTTTCAATATCTTAATTTCTTATGAATTTTGATAAACTGATGTTTGATATCCAAGATACATACATACATACATACATATATACATATATATACACACACACACAGAGGCGTATTTTTCATATTTATCTAACATATATGTGTGCATTTTGCATTTGTGCATGTCTATATAAGCATATTCATAGGTATGTTTTTATGTATTAACTGCTTAAACAAATGCAGAAAAATGTGAAATAAAATTCTAAACATTCAAAATATTTTGTATATTCTTCATTTCATAAACCACCATGAAATTTATTAATTTTCAATTTATTTTGTTTGTTCTATTTACAGTGTCATTCTCACTTCTATCCATTATTTTGCCCGAGCATTGTCGGACCACTTCCTGCAAGCAGATGACTTTGATTATCAGGTAAAATTCAAACACAAAATTCTTTAATGCTATCAAAATTGATTACATCTTTGCTAAAAATATAAAAAATAAAAATAAAATGCAATCTAAATGAGAAGTGTGCATTTTTAAAGAATTTCTGGTTATTTAAAATAATAGCTTTTCATAAAGTTACAATTAAAAAAAAATCCCCTTGAGCGGAGCTGTTTTTATCAGTAATGAATTTTTATATTAAAGAATCTTTATGTGGAACATTCGAGAACATTTGAAAAATCTGCCATGAATCATTGACTTTTATTTCAATGTTAATCTTACAACTTTGAACAATTTCAGATTTTTTTTAATATGATAGAAAACTGAATTGCTTACATTCTGGAAGGACTGGAGACACACTCATATATATATATATATATATATATGAGAACAATTTTAGGAAAATCCATGACAAATATCCATACAAAGTGGTTTTTGTAATACATTTGATCCTTTAGGACTTAATCACACTAAAGTGATGTTTACATTGATATAATTACACATGTGCATGAAGGAGAGGGAATGCTGAAATTTTAATTTATTATTTTATTTTATTTTTATTTTTATTTTTTTTAAATATGTGTTTGGGGTATATAATTTAGCCAATTTTATTTACTTTCTCCTGTTTTTTTAAATCACATTTGTGATTAAGTATCCCACATTGTGATAATAGAAGATCTGCTAAGAAAGGTAAAATGTTATAAGAACCAAGACACAAATTTGCTGTGGATGATCTAGTAATTAAAACGGTTTCTACACACTTTGTCTCAGTAAATTGCTTTCTCTTTTAATTAAAGTAGCACTTTTAAACCAAAATCGGGATCTGACAATCTAATGCATTGAGTGTGTCATCAAAACAACACACTCAATGCATTAGTCGCTCACTATAAAAAAAATGACATTGGGTGTTCTACCCTGAGATTACATGTCCATGTTATACTCATACATAATCTCAAAGATATCCAGGTAAATGCCCTTAGACAATTAAAACTTTGAAGTAAATGAAGTCCCATACATCGGATTTATTATTAACCAAAAGAGTAAAGCTAGAAAAAGAAATAAATACATATAAGATTAGATAGTTTGAAAATACAAACAAGTGTAACGAGAAATGTGACAAAAACAGCCAGAGGTTTGAACATAAAACAAAGACCATTTGTCTAAATGTGTAAAGGTAGTAATACTTTGTTTACATGAATATGTATAAAGTTTGCTACAAGAATACATTCCAATGTTGTGATGAGTGCATGGGAAAAAAGTTAGAAGAAGGTTACACTTTGCAACAGCATGTGTGGACAATGGACATGTGTTGAAAGGATTCTACACAGAGAAATACAAATGTAAAATAAACGTATGAAATATGTACATAAAACAAATGTTTAAATCATGACATAATAATAAAATAGGCAACTATAGGAAGAAATGGTAATAAATTACAAACCGGTGATGGTGACATTGAGGGTAAGATTAGTATGATGAAACTACCAACCATGTGCTTGGTGTAATGCCTTTATTGTGTGGGATTCCAGAGTAGGGCTAACCGGAAGTGGTCAAAATGGTGACTAATCTAGAAGGTAACTAAACTAAAAAAAGTGTCTAACATAAGGGAAGTAAAACAATGCAATTTCTGTACTGTACTAACAGAACAGATAGTAATCACATTATGTAAAAGAGACACTCTAAAAATATTTCATGTATATGCACCAACTTCAAAATGTTAAAGAAATTAAGAGGCAATATAAACAGCCTTTCTAGATGGAGAGAAAACAAACTATAACATTTAATAGGATTTTTCCATGCAAAACTAGGGACAAGGGAGAGAGTCTAGTGAAGAGAAATAAGGTGACATGTTAGTTTAATTCTCAGAGAAGCATTTATTTACCTACCTCTCCACTAAGGCAGGATGTGGCACAAGGTCATTTTTTATGTGGGGTGCTCAACTGCATGCATATGGGTCAAGGAGAAAAATAAGAATAATTATGAACATTTTTCTTTTTTTATAATGGACTTGGAAAAACCTAAACCATAAAAACAAAAAATCCAATTCATGTACTGTAGCCCAGAATGGCGGGTCATTGAAAGTAATGAATTTCTTCTCCTTGGCTAATGGCCAAACCAACTGTAGTGATGAACCATTCTAATAACATAGAGATTAAATTTCTGTTTCTGATTTCAAAGATTTTTTTAAAAATCATTTCACCCCAAGCAAGGCAATAAAGTCACTCAGATACTGCATGTGAAAGAATAAGAGAAAGAAAAAATTATTAAGGAACAATAACAATAAAAGAGGAAATCAAGAAGACAGTAGATAACAACTGACATTGAATTTAAACTTTTGAAGATCAAAGTTGGTTGAAAAGCAAAGAGCTGTAAGAGTTCCACAGGTGAGAAGTGTGAGAAAAAAAATCAAAGTATTTGCGATTAAATCTAGCTAATTGAAGTGTAAAATGATGAAACCTTGCTTCCAATCTAGTACTGCACTTAAATTCAAAAAGTCTAGGTACTATAGAGGAAAATTCATGGGAACAATTACCATGAAAATATTATAGAAAAGTAACAGGCAAGCTATGTTACAGCAATGTGAAAGTGAAGTTGGAATGCCAGGTCAGGACCAATAACATTGCAGATTCTTGTTTGGATTTTATCAAGAATCTCTAAATATATAGCAGGAGCACCGGATCATATGTGGCAGCAATATTCAAAGCATGGGTGAATGGTAGACTTATAAATATGTAAGATAGATTCTGGAGAGAAAAATTGTATTGCCCAACACAGTGAACCAAATTTTCTAGCAGCAGACTAATATAATCTTTCTGCTTCATGTTTGCAGAGAATGTCTAGCCCAAGAAGGCACAATGAGTCAATTTCCTAGAGGTTAGCATCAGCCATACTGATGGAAGGTAAAAAGGGTCTCTCAGGTGTTTATTAGAGAGCAGTTTAGTTTTAGAGGCATTAAAACTAACAAACCATTCCTTGCCCCAGTTAGCAGCAGATATTAGATTACTTTTAACATTTGCTATCAATTTGACCTTGTTGAACCTATCAGACCTACTATTAAGACAGGAGTACATAGTTGTCATCAGCATAGATACCGAATTGAGAACTAATGACATCAGAAAGGTCATTGATGAAAATTAGGGAATATTATTCATTAATTTGTTGTTGAATAAAATTATCAAAAATATGCATTTTCTCTCATGTATAGTTGTGATGTAATGGATATCAGCTTGGAATAAGAAATCTGATAACCGAGTTTGAATTCCAGTTGAGTTCATTAGATTCATTTACACACAGCCTTGGGAAAGGTAGGAATCCATCTCTTTTTCTCCTAGCTATGAGTTAAATAGCAGAACAGACTAGGTTAGCAAACAGATTACTACAGAAAGAAATAGCATAGAAAATGTTGTACCTAATCAGTCATAAATCAAGAGATATGATCACCCAAGTGTGTATCTCATATGGCACTTAACTATCTGATCCAGACTGTAGTCAGCCTGTATATTAATATATCATTTTTAATATGTCTGTTTTTAAAGCTATAATTACAACAATAATAATAATAATAATAATAATAAATGTTTTTTTTCTTCAGCTCTGGAATAATTATTTCAATCTAGCAGTAGCATTCATCACTCAGCCTAGTCTTCAATTAGAAAATTTTTCTGTTGCCAAAAGGCAGAAAATCAAGGAAAGGTCAGTTGTTAATTTTTGGTTAAAAATCTTTAATGTCTCAGAACGGTTAAAGATACAAAAAAATCATGTTCTCTTCAAATAATTCTTTCCATTTTTTTCAGTTTTAATTGTCAATAAAAGTTTTTTTAAAAAATGAGTTCTAAAAAGAAGTTTACTATTTTCTTCATTTGTTTGCTTTGTATGTGTTTGATTACTTCTTTCATTTTCTTTTTTATCAGATACCAAGACATGCGAGTTCTTTTGGGCTTCCAGATGCAAACTTTATGGCAGGAATTAGGTGAGTCTGACATTCTGTTCCTCATCTTCATAATAAAATATTTATTCTAATATATATTATTAGATAATTTACAAGGCTCCATTTTCTTGAAGATGATAAATTCTCAAACCAATGTACTAACTCCCAATTTTTTTTCATAATAAGATTTCTTTTCCTTTAGTTTTATTGAATTTCTGAATGAATGAAACTCATAAAAAACTAAATAAAGAGAAAAATAGCATAAAAATGTAGCATAAAATTTGACTACATGTAAAAATCTTTAGATATGAACAGTTTGATGGAAGTGGTGCTGCTGCCACTATTTTATTTTTGTGGGGGTTAAATTTATATAGTGAATATAAATATTTTATACAGTGAATATAAGTAAAGAATTACTGGATAATATTTATTGGCTCACTGGGTCATAATAAAAGTTTGAAGAATTTTTTGAATGAATTTCATTTTTTAAGTGAAGACAATATTTAAATATTTGTACAAAGATCTATTCTACTGTATATGTATCATTTTGTTCCATTACCTTTCACTATCTTTGTGGCAGCTTCATTATTCCATCTTCCTAGAAGTTAACATCTTTTAGAGTGATAAACTGGTCTAAATGATTTTACAGGCTTCTAGAGAATTGAAGTGCTTCCCATTAAGAGAATGTTTTTTGCTCCACATTGTTTTAAACAATCCATTTTTATTATTTGTGATTGTTCTTTAAAAAAAAATGGGTCTTTCTTTTTTCTTTTCTTTTTTTTTTTTGTTACATTTGAACAAAGAATCACAAATGGAAATACAGTACCTTAAATTTTTTTCTGTTAAACATCAAAACAATTTATTTTCAAATGCCTCATATTAGATATGTGAAGTATTTTTGTGATATCTTGTGTGATCTGGATTATTTTTAATAAGTATCTTGATTTCATCATCATCAGTAATTGTAGATCTGCCAGAATGTTCTGTCTTCCAAATCAAATTTTCCTTTTCTGAATTTAGTGTACCACTTATGGACAGTACTCTCACTTATGGCACCATTTCCATATCTGTTTTGCTGTTTGTACAGCATTTCTTCTTTCTGAAAATAAAAGATCATCAAATGATGAAAAAGGCATCTAACTTTCCTCCATTTTTACTTTTAATGTAAGAACATTTAAAATTCCCAATCCTGACACAAATAAAAAATGTCAACTTTCAGAATATGTATATATATATCATAAATGTCATTATATGTGAAATCGTTTTCAAATACCACCTATTCAAAAGCTCTACATATATTTTGAAACAAATATATACACACAGGTACGATGAGAATGAATAGAGTACATAAAAAATAAATATATATACATGTACACACACAGGGTGTGATGGGTAAATTGTCACCATTTTATATTTTTAATTTCATGCATGTGCATTGTTTGTTTTTGATTTTGTCGACTGCACAGTATAATAGGGTCAGTTGGGCACCATTTGTGAGAAAAAGAACACCATAACACAATTCACTCCACCAGAAATTTGGAAATGACTGTAATGCTTGGAATTTGTGCCTGAAGATCCAATATGAACACTTCAGAATGTTTGAGTATAAATCTGAGAACAGTGCAAGGGATTCAGAAGGAGTTGGATGAATCTAATGGTGATTACAAAGGCACAAAAGCTCGAAAAACTCACTCTGATCATTCTGCTAAGAAAAGAACTCCCAAATTTGTTGGTGAGGGCCTTAGACTCAACACAGAGGCCTACATCAAGTGCCTTGAGGAGGTAATGCTGTCCTAGGTCAAGATAGTGGTTGCTAGAAGACCCTATGTCTGACAACAGGACTCTGCACCATGCCACACATGCAGGAGATTCCAGTCATGGCTGTCAGACAATTTTTGTGACCACATCACCTCATACATCTGGCTACCTAACTCTCCAGACTGCAACCCTCTTGATTATTATGTGTGGGGTGCAATTGAGCGAGAGACCAACAAAACTCCTTGTAATACCAAACATGAACTGGAGGCAAGGATTATGGCAACATTCACCCATTTAAACAAGGAGACCATCCAGAAGAGTTGCAGGAGATTCTGAAGTCATCTGGAGGTTGTGCTTGAAGTGTAGCTGGTCCTGCACAAGCCTTCACCACTGTAATTAAATCACCTTCAGAATTTCAGTGACTGTTTTTGTGAAATTTAGAAGAAAATTATACCCCCCACCACCACCACCAATCATTTTTAAAGCATTTTTTTTTGCCTTTCTTTTTAGGGCAGCACAAGTTATGCTTCATTCCCTGTATGATTGGACCATTCCTGGAAGTAACTCTTGTACCAGAAACAGAACTGCGCAAAGCAACTTTACCAATTTTATATGATATGATGGAATGTGAACAGAAGATTCCTGAAGAATTAAAAACCGTTCGTTTCTCATTTTCTTTTCTTTTCTTTATCTTCTACCTGGATTCTAAGATTGTTTTTTCTCTGTTAAATATTTTCACAGCAAGTTTCATATATTCTTTCACTCTGTAATTGCCTTCTATCTTAGTGCCTTGCTTGGTGTGAAGTGTGATTAAAAAAAAAAGAAGTGTAAACAAAGACAACTTATGAATCTGTTATTTACTGGTTTGTCATATATTCTAAAAATATTAAATAATTCATTGTTCCTTATTTTCTGCATAGATTCAACCAAAGTAGCTGGTTGTTTTCATGATTTTATGCTTGAATAGTCCTTCACAACATTTCTAGGACATGGAAGGTTATTAGCAGTGCCCATCCCCTCTCCAGATTAGATGAGACTGTATCTAGTTTTCTGCTAAGAGTGGGGAGAATTCTTGTCCCATTTGCACTCGTTCTCATCAACTATCATTGAATGCCAGTAACATACCATTGTCAAGATAGCTAATAATAGGTCAGTGCAGGGAGTAGTGGATTCATCCCTTTTTCTTATATTATTGTTCATATAATACAAGGCCCATGAGCCACTCAAGATAGAGTTACTGAACAAGTTTACTGTAAAGACATAAAGAGAGTAAGAAGTTCATATTTTGAGGATATGTATGATAGATAACGGTTGACTCTTGACTTGAAGAGGTTAAACTTATAGTGAGCAGGGAATCATCATCTTGAGAGCAAAGTGCCAATTTTGGAAAAAAAGCTGTCTGAGTGGAATTTCCTCCTTACCTATGGAATATAAAGGGGATGAAGATTAGTCACTCTTGTGTATGTGGCATGGAGGCAGGGTAACTGTGAAGGCCTGAACTGGTAGAACTAAGAAATGTAGCTCATCTGAACATTTGCTATGAAAATAGAGATAGACTAGTGAGAGTTTAGCAAAGTTGCATCTGTGGAAAAACGGGGTTGTAGGGTGGAAAATAATTTATCATCCACAAAGCTGCAGGAATACTTTTGAACTCTGTCAAGACTGGAAAGTGAGGATTGTGTAGCTCCAGCCCAAGTGTGGCAGCAATAATATTTTGATCTGATCTGATCCTTGCATAGATAAAGCATGGCAGGTGGCTATTTTAGTAAGCATAGCTTACTTGTGGCTCAAGGCTGAATGTATGGAGCACTCATTGAAGACCAAACTCACTACTCAGTTGTAATTGATCAAGTGAGACAAGCTTGCTAATTGTTACACCATGCTGAAATGCTCA
The DNA here is from genome assembly GCA_903632075.3 of Acanthosepion pharaonis. Taxonomy (NCBI): domain Eukaryota; kingdom Metazoa; phylum Mollusca; class Cephalopoda; order Sepiida; family Sepiidae; genus Acanthosepion; species Acanthosepion pharaonis. Next base: position 508,754 of record CAHIKZ030001804.1, read on the forward strand.
AATCATGGCAGATGGAGTTTATTATTTTCTGGTTCAAGGAACTTGTCATTTTCCAGTGTCTTTAGCAATGGATTGTATATACAAGATCCACTTGAGTTCTGGTGTGAGCTTGAGTCCCAATAAATGTTCAAGGCAAGGAATATAACTGTTCATCAGGTCTTATCTAAAGACATTATTGTTGATGCAATTAAAAGCTAACCTCAGTAAGAATTTTAACCATGTTTGTAGATTACTTTATACATTGTCTAGCTCAGCCAATAATTTGGATTAAAATTTGATATTTAATCAAAGAAGTTCATCCAATTTGTATTTAACTTTTAAATTTTTTGTGGTTGTAGCTAGATTTATTATAAGACATTTTATTGGTTGTCATTTATTTCTCTAAAGACATGGAATTTGTTTTTATCTGGTTTTTCTGTTTAGAGTCTGCAATTGTACAATTTCTTGTAGAATTCTTGTTTCCAGGCTTGGTTTTTACTTCTCTCCAAAATTCTTACCTTTGTAATTATTAAACAAATTGTGTTTTATGATGGGAGGGAACTTCAAAATTTTGAAACTTTTATATAAGGATGCCAAGAAATAAACAAAGATTGCTTTTCTTTCTTTCATTCATTCATTCAACACAAGATTGTTTCTTTTCCTTCTTTGCATAATTACTTGTAAAGTTCCCCTCATTTAATGATTTTCTTTATGGCTGTATTTTCATAAATTGTTGTTACTAACCAGATTTTCATTTTCCATCAGAGATTTCAGTCCACAAGTAAATTATATTTATTAAGAAAAAAAAATTACCTGAAGTTTTAACCCAGTTAGAGGTGCCTGTCACCTGAAGGGAGGAGTAATATAAATATTTTGGTTGGGTAATTTGGAATTTTGGTGTGAAAAGTATTCTACAGCTGAGAACTCAGTCATATTGAGTCTTAACTGATTGATTCTAAAAAATCATCAAATGTATTCTGACATTTAATTTTTTTAGCTGTCTAGTTTGAGTCACAGAATAAATAAAGTTGTAAAGTAATGGTTTAGCCTGTATTTTCCTCTTTTAATTCTGTTTGATAAACTTTAACTATTTAAGTTTCTTGAACACTGGCTGAATTTTGTTGACAGCAATGGCAGCATACTATATTCACCAAACTTGCAATTAAGATTTGATGTCTTTATCATGTCACATCTTTAATATTTTAAAATTAATTCTGATGAATATTATTGTTTTTCAATTTATATCAGCTTAAATTTCCATAATGCTCTTTCGTTTGTAAAAGTAGGGAACAATGACAAAGATAATTGATATAATTTAAAATGAAACAAACAAAAGAAAATAATTAATTTTTAAGTTAAAATGCAAACTATGGTAAAACCAGAAAAAAAAACCCAAAAACTAATATCAAAAAAGTGCAAAAATAATTTTTTTTAAGGATATGCTAAATAATAAATTCTTTAAAAAATATATTTGAGCAAAGACAAATTGAACTTTGAACTCAACAAATTTAAATAAAATATAATTAAAAAGAATAATTAACTGATTGGTATTTTTCCCTTTAAAGATACTAATTAAATAATTAAAAACTATTTAAACCTGAAAAAAAATCTTTTTATCAAAGATTCAGTAAATTCTTTCAAAATATTTTTCATAGCAAATTTATAGTGTGTGTGTATATATATATATATATATATATATATATATATATATATATATTGTTTTTTTATGAAGGAAATTTGCGGGTTACTTAAAGCCAAAATATATTTTGGATTGTAAGAATAATTCTTATTTTTGTTTTCTTTTTTTGCAAGTGAATATTACATTAACAATTTTTTTTTTATAACAATGATACATGTCCTACTATTTAAACACACTTCATGCTTGAAATGTTGGCATTATTCAATTTTCTCCTTCCCCTCCCCAGATTAAGATAAGCTGGTCAAATATATACACAATTTGCTTTTATGCATTTAAAAAAATCAACTTTAGTTTTCTTTAATATCATTTCATCAAATCTATAACACTATCAAAATACTTCTTCCTCTTAAATTTTGTAATGTATTACTTGAAAGCAGAAACATGACATTTCCACTGTAAAACTAAAAGAAATGACCTATTAAATGTTGTCCAAATATGTTTATCTTTTGTCCTTCTTCAGGTCTCTTATTTTCCCCTTCTAGGAATTTTGAAACAAACACTTTATTCAATACATAGAGGTGGATTGTTTTCGTTTCATATTCCATGCTAGAAATTTCATGTCAGTTAATTCTTCTTAGTTAATTTATTCTTGTGATGCCACTGAACCAGTTTCACTATTTGTCCCAGACATAACATTTCTTAATATTCTGATAAGGATGTAAATAAACATTGAAATATTAACAAAATTACTTCTGACTTATTGTTAATCAAATATTGGTTGCCTATAAGTTTTTGAAATTACTTTTATTTTTCATGTCTACAAGATAAAATTGTTTTTGTAACAGCGTAATACAGTTGAGACTTGTCCAGTCTTTATTCATTAATTCTTTTTTTTTTCTTCTTCAGGTGGAGAATGAAATCATAGAAAAACTGGATATTTTTATTACAGATGATAAAGGAGACACTGAATACAAAGAACTCTTCCATGACATGTAATGTTGCTTAGATTTATTCCATTAATTCAATTTTAAATTTTAAAGATGGCTGAAAGTTGTGATAAAGTTATAATAAAAAAAAATTGTTTTTATATAAATTATGTTGGAACAAAAGTTAGTAACATTTTCAATAAGTTGAATTTGAACAGATGATTTTGCTTAACATGTGACTGAAATTTATACTAGCTGAATTACCTGCACCTTGCTGCATGTCACACAGTTCTTTTGTAAGAAAATGATGATTAATTTTCAATCGTTATATTTTCTGAAGAAAAATGATGCATTTCATAATTACTGAAAGATCTTGCTAATGTGACCTCCATCTTCTGGCTTTTTTCTTCTATATTTTGGATAGGAGTCATTCCCTTATTTAAATTTAAATCAAAGGGGAAAATTTTTTTTCAGTAGGAGGTTGGTGCAAAAACAGCTTGATCTGACCCCTTTGATATGTATTTGATGCAATACTTGATTGAATGAATTGATGAGCAGATTTCAACATTGATATGAATGTTGAATTGTTGTAACAAATATGTATTGTAAGGCACTATCCATTGATTGGTGATTTCTTGCTAAACTTGATTGTCTCATTTTGATCTTGCCAATGTGACGTCTATTATTTGGTTTTCTCTTTTTATTTTTTGGATAGGAGTCATTCCCTTGTTCAAATTTAAATTTAAATTTAATTTAAATCAAAGGGAAAAAAAAAAAATTTTATTTAAAACTTTTGGGCCCCCCCACTGATCAAAAGAAATATATTTATCCATTATATATATATATATATATATATATATATATATATATATATATATATATATTGATTGGGAGGTATATCTCCAAAACCCTGGGAGGAGTTTGATAACTAACAGACAGAGGCTACAATTTTATATATTCTTAAAGGTTACAGTCAATATATATTTCATCACAAATCATGTGTGGATTGTGAATTTTAAATGTTTTTATATTAAAAATTAAAATTGAAGAAAATGAGATACATTATCATCAATTGATGCTTGTTTATTTCTGGAAAGGAAAAAACACTGTACAAACAGCAAAAAAATGATATGTGCCATTTATTGGGATGGTGCCATAGCTGTAAGTACTGTTCATAAGTGGTTTGCTATGTTCATAAGTAGAAATTTTGATCTGAAAGACTGAGAACATTCCATTCAGCCTGCAATCATTGATGATGATCAAATTGAGATGTTGATTAAAAATAATCCTGGTCAAATGACATGGGATATTGCAGAGATCCTCCATATATCTCATGAGCATTGTGAAGCATTTGCAAACATTAGATACACAAATTTTTATGGTATTTGAGTGTCTCATGATTTAATTTAAAAAAAAATGTAATGTGTTGTGTGTGTATGTATGTATGTAAGTTAATAGTTATCTATTTAGTTGGTAGATGCCTTTGTAAATGGCTGTCAGCAAAAAAGTCTTACATTTATAAAACTGCCTTTTTCTATTCCTATAAAATATGGCCTGCTACCCAGAAAGGTTTTTCTGTATATTAATTATAAAAAATTGTTTTCCCTCTGAGCAAAACATTTGTTTATTTTCTTTGGAAAGATGATTCAGGATCTATTTATTTTTCTGCTCTCATATAATGAAAAATAGAATTTAAATATTGAATTTTGTCAATTTTTTAAAATACAGAAGATTTCTCCCCACCTCATTATCTTTAAAGAACAAAGTGTTTGATTGAGTTTTAGTGAAAAAGATATCTTGTGTTTTAGTTATGCAACAATCATTTCTAACTTTTTATTATTTCTTTTATCTGATCAATAGAAAAACATTTTTTCTCTTCATTTGTGTTTATGAATTTTTATTAAACAAGTAATATTTGAAATTAGCATTCAAAGCAGTAAAGCAACATTTTTGTTTTACTTTGATTCTAATTATTACTCTTCTGTGTGTTTTGACAAAATATTCTGTTGACAAGAAAATTTAAAACATTTTACTTTGACTGTAGAAATGTCTACACCTTTAACAAAAACTGTTAAAATATTTGAAAGCTTTGAAAAATGTTTGAAATTTGGAATTGTTTAGTTTCTTCACACTTCAGACAGAAAACACCAAAGAGAACGGCAACATATCAGATTGCTTAACATACTATCATTACAGTAGCAGCTGTAACAAAATGGAAAAGCTTCAGTGAGTGCAATCAAGCATAACAAGCTGCAACAGCACTCATCAGCAGTCAGGCAGGCAGGTTAGGTTTAACGTTCCAAACCAGAGAATTGTCCTATGAGACAATAGCCTAATGGATTAAAGTGTTGGTTTGTGAATTTGGTGACATAGTAATTGTGAGTTCAATCCCTGGGTGAAGCAATATAATTGAACTGAAACATTGTGAATAGGGCAATAAAGATAAGGACAATAATCTGAATGATGTAAATATTTACAATACCTCATCTCAGAAATATAGACAAATGTTGAGGAAAGTATATTTAATTCTCATGAATTTTCAATAATATTTTTTATTAAATACTTTTTGGATTAACTTTCATTTTTTTTAAACTTTTTTCATCTTCTATTTTTGTTTTTTAATTATTATATTTACAAGTCTTTGAAGATGATAAAAAAAAATGAGACAGTGGTTTTTATGAAATAGGCCTTATGTTGTATAAAATGACATCTTACAAATAAGACATTTTTGAGTTGTCCTTTCAGTTGTGCTATCTGCTCAGGTTACACACATCCATTATCATCTTTAGTTTACCCTTCTCTCTTTCTTCAGAGAGTAGAACAGGAAAAAGACAAATCCAAGGAAATCCGCCTGTCTGCTGGCAAAATGTAATTTCTCTAAAGATAATTCATTCTTTTTCATCTTTTTCCTCTTGACTGGACCTCAAACTTCACAAGATGCCAAAGGCCAAAACTTGATCATTTTTTAAAAATTTTTTTTAAGAACAACATTTCTACAGAATTCATAATCTAATTGAAAGCAGAATTTTGGCTTCAGGCTTCACTACCTTCTCTTGTCCTGTCTCAGAGAAATTCAGAAAGGCAAATCAATTAAGTGTGGAAAGAGACCCCAGGCTCTTTTTAATGAATCCGTTTTTTTTTTTTCTTCAGTTGGCAGCCATTGTTACCTTAGCTGTTGTTCTGATCACAATTTTAACTGCACCTCTACTTCCAAGCTGTGTCCTTTGTCTGCCAAATATTTTATGTACTAGAACTTACTGCATTTCTTTACATTTTCATGAAGACATTATTGACCGAGATAATTACATTCAAATAATTTTATGTGAGGCAGACACTAAACACTTCATTTCAGTTGAAGAAAGTATAAAATGTAACAATCAAAATAGTTGGATTGTTACTTGTTTTTATTCTTTCTCCAATGTTTGGTTAAATTAGAAGTTAATTTATCAGAAATATTCAAAATATTATTTTTTTTAAGAAACATTCAATGTTTTATTCTTGCTATTGTTTTTTTGTTTTTTTTTTTTTCATATTTTTTTTTTTTTTTCAGTTTTAATTCATCTTTTCAGCTGGTTTATAAAAAAATTTTTTTCATATGAGATTAGAAAATCCATTAATGCACACACACATATATATATTAGGTACCACCCCAGAAAACATGACACATAAGTTTTTAAAAATGAAGTCTTTTTTAAAGCTTTTATAGCTTTTATTTTACTTTTAATTTCAAGCTAATAGATTAAATTTATATTTTTCAATAAGCAAAATACTTTGCTGTATTTCAAAACTAATTTAAATTGACTGAAAGTAGCTTTTTTTTTTTTTTTTTTTTTTGCTAAAATAACTAAGTAGCATGCATTTTTAGTTTTCTTTCACCATAATGTAATTCTCTTTATTAAAAAATCTTCCAAAAATAAAACATTTTTCTGAAACTTTATTTGTGGTATATTAGTTGATTTAAAATATAATTAATCTGATTTGAAACAAATATTATTTACTTAAAATTTAAAATATTGCAGAAATGCATTTTTTTTTTTAACAGTGTTGACATTTTTTGACAGATTGATATTTATTTGATGATTGATATATTAATGTTGTTACATGGAGGCTTTAGGGAAGTAATAAAAAATTGAATATAACGTGATATTTTTATATATATTTTTTAAGTACTCAGTAATTAAAAAAATTTAGGAAAATATTCTTCATAATCTAATGTTTTATTGAATTTTAGATACTTTGGTTTTAAATTTACTATAGTCATCATTCTTATTTTCTGATAATGTGGTGTATGGACGTCCGTATTTAAAAAAAATCAGCATGTTTTATCTTAAAAAAAAAAATTCAAAATTTTTTTAAAAATATTGTTGTATGATGCTTTGTAGTAAGCTCTTCCTTTTATGATTAGTAAATATAGTTTTTACTTAATAATAATATAATCTAAAAGGGTGAAATTAATACAGAATTTAAAAGACTTAAATATTAATAAATTATTCTAATTAAAATTTTTAAAAAATGAAAACCATTCTTGTAAAAATTCAGTATTAATTGAAAAAAAAATTTTTTCTTAAAACTATAGTGTCCTCAATATATCTTATTTATAAAAGTGATTAAAAGCTTTTCTAATTAAATAATGTCATAGTTATATTGCATTTTTTTATTTTACAATTCAGTGCAGATTTCCGTAAATGGTATTTCTGTTTGACAAAAACAAATTAATGATTTAAATTCTCCAAGGAGTTCCGCTTTTAACTAATATAAATATGAACTGGGTGGAATTTTAATTTCTCCAAATTTCATAAAATTAAATAATGGTGGGATTAAAAAAAAAAAAAAAATTTTTTTTTTTAAAAAAGAAAAAAAAAAAAAAAACAAAAAAAATTTCAAAAATAATTTAATTTGTGAATAAGTCCTGAAAATTTAATTAACATCTGACAATTATTTGATTTTTGTAAGAAAGATACTAAATTTCTCATACTAATCTTTGGCCCACCTACTGATGCAAGAAAAACGAGATTTTTAACCAAAATTTTGAACAGGCTAGAAAGGATAAAAAAATACATTGGTCTTTCCTTTTAATAACAACATAAACATTTAGATGATAAAACTTTGTTTTTATCAGGTTTAGGGCTTTTTCATCATGGTATTCTCTTTTTTATCAAATTTTTGGAGGTAACTAATAAACCATGTTTTGGCTCTAGAAATAGTTTGTTTGATGAAAAAGGGGATACAAGTTCAATTCTTGTTGGAGGCACAATCTTTCTTTCGTAGGACTTCTTAATCAAGGTCAGTTGTTTTTCATCTCATTGTGTAAGAAAAATAAAAAAAAAACAAAAAACAGGGATAGCAACTCAAATATCAAAACTTTATGTAGCCCTGGTGAAGCACATACAATGCAGCTAACAAGAGGATCATGGAGTCTACAATGACTCTGATCCTGAGTGCAGTCATTTAATCAAATCAATCACCCAGTTGAGATATATATATATATAAGTTTTTTGTGGTACAGAATTTAATAATAGCTAGGAAAAGGCAAAATTTATAAGACATTTTTTAAAAAAACAATGCTTACTGGGTCTGAATGATATTGGACTCTAGTTTCTTTAAATTCATTTTTTTTTTATTTTTATTTTTTTATTTCCATTCCATTCGTTAATTTAATAAAAAAATTTTTTTTATATGGTTATTCCCAAAAAATAAACTTGATAAGTAGCTATTATATATATATATATATATATATATATATATATATATATATATATATATATATAATGTGTGTGTAGTATTGGTAATATTAGTCACTTCCTTATAAGGAAACTTTCAGCATTCATTGAATGAGGAACCAGTGCTATTTTAAGTTGAAACTTGTAAAATCTTACACTTAAAACAATTTTTCAGGAAAATAGGTTTCTCAAGCCCAGTAGCTATTATCACCCCTTTCCAGTATTGAAGGGGGTCTTCCTTCCTTCCTTCCTTCCATCATAACCTTTTGTTTAAAGTAATGTGGAATGTCAGCATCTTGATTGTCATTATTTTCACTTCAAGTTGTATGTGATATCCATTTTAGTTGTTGCCGTTGTTGAAAGTCTTCAAGTGATGTGGTTTCTGTTATTTTGTATAGTTCTTTGCTTGTGATTTTGTAGCACCAGTTCACAAGGTCAAAAAAGGATGATCTTTGCCAGGACTTTACTTTACTGTCTTTACTTGCTCAAAGCCAATTTTAATCATTGATCTGAGAATACACAGCTGACAATTTAGATATTTCTAATCAGGTTTGGCACCATGCCTAAAAAGGCTATTTAAGAACATGACTTGAGTTTTCAGGTTAATGTTTTTTATTTTGAAGCAATTTTGTGATGATAGGTGAAATTACCTCTAGCGCAGCTTGTTCTAAGTTCAATTTCCTATTCTTCTATATTAAATTTGTTATAACTGATTTTCTATTAGCTGATTTATTTGGGATGTCGTATGGAATGCTTAAATGACCACTACCCATCTCTTTGCATCTGTGTTTGTTAATATGAAGGCATTTAATAGTATAGGAAAACCTTTAAATATTTTATTTGCTCTTATTTTCCTCTATTAGACTAATGCATTAAGTGAATTGGGAACTTGGAAGACAGTTTTTAATGGATGAAGAGAGGATGTTTTTATTGATGTGGTCATATGCTGCTGTAAGGTTAAAATAACAGGTATACAATTTCCTATTAGAGAGGCCTTCAAGCATGAAACAGACTGTCGCCGTTTCCTGATGTCAGTGTCCATTTTTATAATTTTTTTATATTACACCTTACTTTATCTTTTGAATTATTGTCCCTCCATAAACAAAATGATTATTTATGAGTTCAAAATGAACTCCTTCCATCTTGACAATCCACTTCAGCTTTTTTTCAATTTCTCTAGTTCTTTGCAAAAAATTTAATTATAGTAATAAAAAAATTCTGCATTGTTAATTTTGAGAACTTTTTATAGATTTTTTTTTTATTGTCTTTTCTCAGAGAATTAATCTGCTCTCATATGATCCATGTTTGACATCAGTAAATTTGATGTGTTTTTGTGTGAGGAATGAAATAAGGTTTGAATCCATTTGATGCAGCGAAAAGATGCCTAAAATAAGCTGTAGCATCCACCCTGCCTTTTTATCTTCCTCCTGCTAGTCATCAGCAACTGATGTTATTTCCTTCATCAAAAGAGGAAGCTGACTGGATTTACTATCATTAGACACTCTTGGGTTCTTTCAAAAATGTTTGAAAAAATAATTGAAGAAAAAAAAAAAACTTTTAAGAAATTCCTTTTTGGAAAATAAAATTAGAGGAATATAGAAAAAATAATTTAAATTAATTTAAAATAAAACAGTAGAATCTCTGATAGAATTCTTTCCTTTTAAAAAAATAGAAACTTTTTCTAAAAAATTTCAGACATTTTTTTTGCTCATTTAAAATTATTTTTATTTATTGGGGAGAGAGAGAGAGAGAGAGAGGGGATCCATTTTAAATTCTGTTATCTGTAATTCTAATAATATTGCACTTATGCTGAATTCTCCAGACTTTTGGAAAAAGTACAAGCAGAACCAACCTTACGTGAGAATGGCACTTATTTCATCCAATCAGTCACTGACCTGTTGGAGCGACTTCTTGATTACAGGTAAATGATTTTTACTTTTTTCTTCTTTTGGAACAAAACTAAAAAGTAATTTCACTTTTTATTCATCTTTTCATTTCTTCATAACTTTGACTTGTTTTGCTTTTAACTCTTAATATTTTCTACAATTCAAAATTATCACTAAACGTGTTTTCATTTTATTTTAAAATTTACTTTCAAATTTTAATTTCACTAAAAAAAATATTTTCATATTTTATAAAACAGAAGTGAAATCTAATTTTAAATTGGCATTTTGAATTTATAAAATGTATGAATTTAAAATATTTATTGAAAAATTTAATTTAGTTTTTTTTAATTTCTTATAAGTTGAGTAAAATTTGTTAAAATATTTTAAAGCTAGAAAACGATGAAATTAAACATAGAAGAGAATGAAATCTTACTCCTTCTGTTCATCATAAAAAATTTTCTGATCTTGCATTGTTATTTACAAGTTTTCTTTTGGTAGATGGCTACAAGTATGAGGCAACCATTGAAGATAAAACATGTTTGTGTATTTTGTCTTTGAGTTTGTTACGATTCCTAAATGTAATAGAGAGTGAACTCTGACCCTTATAACAAGAGTATGTTCAGTTAATTATTATACATTCAACAAATGTGCCAATAAAACAAAAATTGACTTTGAACATTGGAGGTAGGGGGAAAGAGACACATGAAATCTTTTTTCAAAAAACAAGAAAAAAAGCTAAATTTTCTATTATAAAAAAATCTGAAATAAATTTTTTATTTTTTATAGAAAATCTAAAAACAGAGAAAATAGAAAATTTTCTTTTAATTACAAACACATTTTTCTTGTTTCTTTTTTTAAATGAGATTAGAAATTTTTTTATGACAAAAAGAAAAAAAAACATTTCATGATTAAATTTTGCCCTCAACAAAATATCCCCCTTTAGCCTTGATAACTGCAAAACACATTTTTTGGCATTCATTGCAAAAGTTTCTCAAAGTATAAATTTGGTAATTGATTCCATTCTTTTTTCAATGGCTCTAAGAGCTCTTTTTGTTTTTACTCTTCTGTCAAGTTCATCACATGCTAATTCTAGAGGTGGCTTCAAACTTTTGAACTGTGTGTGTGTGTGTATATATGTGTGTATGTATATATATATATATATATATATATATATATATATATATATATATATATATATGATTAAAACAAAATCACCTGTGTAGATTGTGAGTGTAACATAAATAAGAGTATGTTTCATTTCATAGATGCAAATCTTTTCTAAGATTATTATTCACACACAAATGCTATTCTTGGTGGGGTTATGGATTTTCAAAAGGGCACAGATGTAAAGGAGGGGAGCATTTTTTTTGTTTCTTTTACAATTTATAAATTTTATCAGTTGAAGAATTTAAAATTATGGCCTCTAGTATTTCAGTTTGTGTTCTGCCATTGAGGTAGGGGGGAATTATTTCAGCATACATTGGTATTTATGGTTTTTACAAGTATTAAGAGTAAATGCTTTTTCAACCAGGATATCCAACGTTAGACAAGTGGACCTCTTTTATTTCATTTATTTTTTTTTCGAATTGTTGATGTAATCATTAAAAACTAAAGATTAAATAATGCCAGTGTGGACATGACTAGCAACAACTCTTAAGCCAAGAATATGACTTTGCTGTTTCCCTGCTTTTATTTCCTGTATGTTTAACATTATTTGCATTATTTATATGTATGTTAAGTAAACTGGACATATATGTGTAGTGAAAATAAAGAAGGCATTAACTAAAGGCTTTATTCTAACAAAATCTGTTAGTTACATAAGAAAATAAAATATGCAATGTTAATCTTTTAATTCTGTTTATTGCTAAACCGTTTGTGGTAAGACAAATGAGTTTAGATTAAAATTTAAATTGTTACTACTGATTTTATGTCAAATTGTCTAGAACAATCTTTCTCCAGAAAAGATTTGTTTGGCAAATGTGGTGGAAGGCAGCCATGGTCGTCTCACCCTTCTCCCCAGACTACTTTCTGTGCAAGCATGAAACATATATGGGAAATTTGATATATATATATATATATATATATATATATATCTATTATAAAAGGCACAAAACACTAAAACTTTATTATATATATATATATATATATATATATATATATATATATATATATATGGTAACAATTACCATTTGTAACTGTCAATGTAAGGCTATAAAAAAAAAAAAATTCTGACTTGAAAAAAAAAATTTAACTGCAAAACATATTTATATATATATTTTTTTCAAAGTATTTATTTTTTATTGAAACCTTATCAGAAATGAGCATTTTTCTTTTTAGCTACAAATTGCTATCTTTATGAAGTTATTGCAAACACTCAGATTCATTCAAATTGTCAAATAGTAATTCTTTGTTTCATTTTAGTTTAGAGTTCAGTATAACAATGAGGAGTGCTGAAAGGTTCTTGTCTTAAGCAAAAAAGATTCATCCAAAATTCACTCATTACTTAAACTTATTTGTCAATATTTCATGACCTCTTAATCTATATTCAAATTATGAAAATTATTTTTCATCCTAAAAATGATTTTATACTAAAGTCTACATTCAAAAATTAAAAAAACAAAATAAAATCTCATAAAAATTCCAGTATTATGGGATTTAAATTTTTATATATACACACAACTTACCTTAGACTGACACAAGGACATATAGAGTGCAGTAAATTTTAGAATAAACATCCTAGATTTTCTTTTGAGGAACACCCACTGCTGCAAATAACGAGAAATACTCAGATATCTCTACCACTAATAAGTTTACCTCTCCCTTTACCCATGCAAACAACATTGATTAAATTTATTGCTACAACTTACATCAGCAATTAAAAATTGGGATCATGTTGTTTTCAGGATGTCCATCAATGAGTAAATAAGCCATCTGTAATTAATGTGCCCAACAAACATTGTAGTTGAGAATTTGCTAAAAGATGACAGCTATTAGAAGCAACCAAAAACATTTAAAAAATGAGATTCAGGATAATTCCCCATTGTAATTACAATGGTCATGGATCAACACTGCTGCATTGAAAATTCTTCAGCAAGAGAGTAAAAAATCTTAAAAATTATTTTTAAGATTTTTTTACATATCTGCACACTCTTAATTAATTTTTTTTGGAAATTATTTTAATTATTTGTGAAATCATCAAAACCAATAATACAACTAAAATAACTGATAAATTTTAAAGAATATTTTGCACATCAAACAAATTACCTTCTTGAAAGATTAACAAATATATTTAAAATCAACAAAATATACAATGAAATTACTAAGTCTAATGAACAAAGTTCCAGTGATTTAAAAAAAAAAACAAAAAAAAAACACGAAAAGTTTTCTATTGTTTATTCAGTGTCTAGAAACAAAGGTGTTGAGAACTTCTACACACCGATCATTTGGGTGATTTACAGAGCCTATGCAATTATTTTGTCCTTAATCATTTACCAAAAAGCAAGAATCCAATTCCCAATACAGTTTTTTTCTACTTATTGAAAAATCTTTAATTTACACAAGACAATCCTGTAAAAGTTGACCAATAAGAGAAAATTATGATGAAAAAACAAAATTTCCATTGAATTCATTCTCCCATAAATGACACTACCTTCTGTGGGAAAGAGGAGCTTTTCTTTTTTGAATCAATATTTAATAGTTATCTCCCTTGAAGAACTTCCTAGTTCAGTGCGAATACAGACTCGATACTATCTGCATTCAGTTGCCAATCATTCCAATTTATTATTTTTTGCCTTGCTGTTGCATTTTAGGTGTACCTTAATTCAATGCCTTTGTCTACAATTCACTATTTTGGATACTTAGAGGTTACAGACATAGGAAATAAGCTTTTTAGTTTTATATAGATTAGAAAATGGAATTTTCCAATGAAGACAGAAATGAATAATTTATGATTTGTTGAGAAATAAACTTTGAAATTCAATACCATAAAAGCCACTTTTGCATCAGTTTTTTTAAAAAATACCTTCTATTAAATTTAATAGTTCTTACCTTTCTGATTAGAAGCACATTTTATAATAAAAAATAATCTTTTCTACCAAATCAAACCAGTACAAATATTTAAATATCTCAGAGTGTTTTAACAGAGGATGGAAAAGATGCCTTCCAAAAACTAAGCAAAATATCAAGAAACAGGAAAATTTCATTAGAAACAAAGAAAATGATCTGAACTGCTATGTAAGGAGTAGAAAGGATCATCTATCATGCAGTTCACACTCCTTCCTGGTTTTTTGAACAGGAGTAGAGGTTGATTCCTTGTTTCCTGTTTAGGATTGGGTTTCTAGTTCTTTCTAAAGTCTACTTCAACACTACATGTCTAACATCTCCACCTAAACTCTGAAATTTTATTTATGATTTTTGTTTTTTTTTCCTCAATAGGAGTATATATGTTCACCTATTGTCTGGTTCGTGTCCTGCTCAGTCTTTTGATCAAGAGTAGAGGTTTATCCGATGATTCCTGTTTAGGATTGGGTTTCTGGTTCCTTCTAAAGTCTTTTTCATTCTCTTTCACTCTCAGTAGCCCCTTGCATTATCATCTAGCATGGGGTGAATTGATTAAAAAAATATGTAATCTCAATCCTCTTATATGGCAGTGAATGCTTGATAATTTCCTCAAAGATGAAGAGAAAACTGGAGACAACAAAAATATGGTTCTGCAGAAGGATGCTGAGAATACCATGGACAGATCATGTAAGCAATAAGGAAGTCTTAAGGAAAATGGAAACAAAAAGGACACTTTAAATCAGAAAAAGCTGACATTTTTTGGAACCCATAATGAGGAAGGAAAGCTTGGAGAATTTGACACTCACAGGACATATTGAAAGCAATATAGACGGTGAGGGTGGGACTGGAGATCACCTACCAGACAAGCTTGTGTGAATGGATGGCAGAATAGAGAGTGGGAAGGATGGTAAAAAGACAAATATTACTAAGAATTACAAAAAATAGGAAACTATGGAGAGTGATGATCACCAACATCCTGAAGGGACATGGCATGTAGAAAAAGAAGAATCTTTTCAATGACATTCTCACATTATATTTCAATTTATTTTTGTATGAATTTGTTGATATTTTGTCCTCATTGTTTTTTCTTTTTATAATTGCAAATTCAGTTTTAAAATGACATCAGTTTCTATTTTAGATTCCATATTTGTCTACAGAGTTACTTAATGGGTTGAGAAGGCAAGAGATGGGGAAGGCAGAGAGCCACCTACCTGACAAACTAGTGGGAATGTATGGTGGAATGGGGTGGGGGAAGGCTTGAGAGAAATGTTGCTAAGGTCCATATGGGATAGGATAGTTGTGGAGAGCCATGATCACCCACATCCTGAAAGTCTACAGCATTCCAAGGATACATGATGGTTTTTCTTTTATTTTAATCCATGTCGATCCCCCTTATTTTGGAAGTCGGAAATAAAATTTACTTTTTTTTTCCATTTTGCTTCAGTTTATGATTTAGTATTCTTTTTTACTTTTTGTGTTATTTTCCTTTTTTCTTTGTTTGTATTTCTTCTCTTCTCTCTCCTTTTATTTCCAAGAATGTTTTATTTCCTTTTTTCTCTTTTCTTTTTTATGTAAATTGTTCCCCTCTTTCTCATCCCCTTTGTCATTTTCATGTTGCTTATCTCTAAGTATTTCTGCCTATTCCTTTCTCCCTATTTTTATCTTATGTAGTTGATAAAGAGAGAGAAAGAGACGGTGATAAAATTAATGAGGTGATTGAGGTGAGCCAATCAAATTCAAGGCATCAGATCCGCCTTTTTATCAGACAGGTGATATGTGAACTGCTTATAGACCACCCATTTAGTAATTATTGAATTTATGCAGAGTATTTGATGAGATGACTTTCTTTCCTTTTTATCTCTAACTGGAGCCCAGTTTAGAGAGCCTGATTACCCTCCTTTTATTTACATGACCTTCAAGCATTTATTTTCTTGCTCTGACATTACCCAGTCATGGAGATTTTCCTACTTCCAAATCTCATTAACTAAAACCCACATTTTTACAGTAGATAAGATTTATTCTTTCAAAATATTATCTTTAACCTCAAGGTGATATTTGAGATAGTTCTGAATTATTTTCTGCTAAAAGAAAGACCCAAATTTAATTTTTCTTTGGTTCTTGGAATTTTTGTGAATTTATCCATTTTTTATGACTTACTTGACTCCCAAAATGGCAGAAAAGACAGAATAATCAAAGTTTAACATTATTTTTTTATTTAAAAGAAAAACAATTAGAAATTAAAAATTTTGAACAGCTGTAAACTATTGTTGAATCGATTGCTTTATATACAAACACACATGCATACATATGCATATGTATTTTTATCACTTCAGTCATTATTTTTAGTGGATACCTATATTAGTAGATGCTCCATCCATTTTTTAAATAGTATATTTATTTTCATCTACTGGCTTGAATATTCGAGAAATTTTACTTAAAGAAAACAATGTGCCCTCTAGCAGGATTTGAATCTGTGTCCCCTTTGCAGGAGAAACCATCTTTTAGATCAACATGCTTTTAAGTGAATCAGCTATAAAGAGTGTTGTCGATTAAGCAAGGTCTTTATACTGCCTTTCACTCCTTTTTAACTCGGTTTCTGTCTTTCTTTATTCATTTATTTTAAGGTTTATGTATTCCACATTGTTTCAATACTAATAAAAACAGGGGATTTCAGTTTATCCCCTGTTTTTACTAAATTGGTAGTGAAACAATGCAGGATACATAGACCTTAAAATAAATAAAGGTTATAAGTTTGTTGTAATCAAATTCATATCAGGATAGATTTAAAGTAAAAGTGAAGTCTGAATTTATCATGCAATTCCAAAGATGGAATTCTATGCTCCTAATCCAACCAATGAAGTCAAAAGGAAAAAAAAGGACTTGGCTTGATAATTGATAAATAAGTCTTCAGCTTTTATAAATTAAATTCTTTAAGCAAAGCAGATTTAAAAAATTGATTTTATTTATTGAACTTGAACAATGTTATTTACAACAAAACTATTTCTATTTTGGCTAGTTTGGCTCAAGGCTACACTAGTGATGACTGAATTCACTTCCTATACCTATGAAAGTAATTTACTAACTGTTGTTCTCTGACAAAATTTCTAGGGATTTACTGAATGTTTCCAAATTGGCTTTAAAATTAAAATTGTGAGTAACCCAGTGAAATCACTGTCAGTAGCGTTTGAGACAAGTTTGTTAACTTAAACATGCATTTATATCAAGGAATAAATTTAATTGAAAAATTAATTAATTTGAAATCTTTCAAAACAATAAAAATATTTGTATTCTAAAAGAAACACTCTGAACTGTTTAAAAAATATATCAAAATTTATCTCTTGTTTATGGATGCTTATTAAGCTTTAGTCTGACATAATGTCATTTTAATGGAGTACTTAGTGAGGATTGATCTAATTGCACTATTGTGAATATTCTTTGAAATGAATTTGCCATCTTTTCCCAAAATTCATTGTGTATAAATTCGCAATCCTGAATGACTGTTAAAATTCTCTTGACCCTCCCCCCACTTTGTCTGACCTCTACTCTATCTTTAGCTTAATTCCTTTTGCTTCACATTTGTAAGTAAACTTGTTAAAAAAACAACAAAGATTAATATGACAGGAAATTTGTTATAATTGGACAAGTTGGTCTCCTTGTAACTATTTAATAACTGATCCCTCTGACAATATATATGACTACTTTCAGACAGAAACAGTGAGGAAGAGAATGTCTTAAATACCCCTCCCCCTCACCATTTTCTTCTTCCTAAATCTGACTGTGTGAGCAAGTGTAAAATGCTTTTCTCCTCCCCCCACATCTAACCTTTAGCAAGTGATCTTGCAATGGAGATGCCATGCATAGTTTTAGACCTTATATGCATCTTTTTTTCCTTGATTTTATTTACTTTTTTTTGGGTTGCTGATCTAGAATATAAATCAGTTATTTTCCTCTAATTCCTCATCTTATCAATTTATTTCAGTTTCAATTTCTTTTTCTAACTCTTTGTTGTCTTTAATTTGTTTATTTTTTATTAGAAGAAAAATCATTTGAGAACTTCTTTTACTGAAAGCAAATGAAGTCCTTGTAACATTGGTTTTGATATGCAGTCTTTCCATTATTCTATTAAGTATTTAGATTAGCATCCAAATCTTTGTTGCTTTGTTTTTATCACAGTATTTTGACTGGTGTGTTTGTTGACCTTCTTCAGGTCTCTGCTGCAACCAGTCATTTTTCCCTTCCCCAGAAGAAAGGCAGACAATTAACTCTCATGACCCTTAGCTATTTAGACAAATGATTTTCTTTTTTGTCAATTAAGTCTTTGAGGAAAACCAAACATTTTAATACTGTCACCGTTCCACAATAAGTGACCAATTCCACTCTTTCTAAAATAATAAATTTGGTTGCTTATTATGGAATGGCAGTATTTCTTTTTTAAATTCTTAGGGAAAAAACTTGAAAAATTATAAAATACACAAATCATTTGTTTTTATTTGCTGTCACTGTATTAAAGTTGAAAATCATTTTTTTGATTTTAGCTGTGGCTGACTGGAATCAAAGTGCAAATTTATTTTCTTTCAAAACCTTAAAATGTTCAGTGATCTATTATAAAGTAAACATTGTTTTTAATGAAATAAATTCTATAATAGCCTTCTTTTTTTTTTCTTTTTTTTTTTTTATTTGAGGTTAATTTTGTTGATGTGAAATCATTATTCTGAAGTTTAATAAAGTTGAAATTGATTTGAGATGTGCACATTAATAATTCTTGTTAGGAAAATTATGTTGCACCAACTGCAATTGAAATACAAAAAAAAATGCACATCAATATTTCAACCAGTGTATCTGGTATTATGGATAGGAGTCAACAACAAAGAGTCCAAGTTGAAATAAATTATGCCAAGCAGTATTACCCACTTCCCTTTCCCCTAGACTCCCTTATAAAAGTTCTACTTCTAGTCGAATAAATCTCAATTTTTTTTTATCTTGAGGATAAAAAGGATTTTTTCTTTTTGTTCAGGAAATTTATTGATAAAGAAGAGAATCGAGACAAACGGATGCAATGTACTTACAATATTCTGGTAAGTAAGCTGCAAAACCAATCAGCATGTATAATATCTTTCTTTTAATAAATATCACCTAATACAAGGCTCGAGAGCCGTTCAATGTAGAGGGTTAGAGTTGAAAGTGTAATGATGAGTGAGGTGTGTGAAATGAGTGGAAGAGAATGTGGTAATAAGTGGAGATTATGAGGATAGATAACATTTGAACCTTGACGTGGAGAGGCCAAGATTAAAGCACCCATGCAGGAGTCAGTTCCATAAAGTAGCAGTTCTTGGGGAAGAGGGAGGGAAGCTGTCTGGGTGGAACTTTGTTCTTAAATTTGAAGCACAGAGGAAGTAAGGGCGATTTGATTCTGTGAAAGTAGTAAAAGTCTGAAATGGCAGAATTAACAAGTGGTGCTCTTTTGAACATTTGCCATGGAAATATTGATAGAGTACCAACAGACTTACAATGTTGCACCTTGGAGAAGAAAATATCTCCACAAATTCTAAAAAATTAAAATTTAAGACAATTTAGTATTTTAAAAAAAGATCAAAAGTAAAATTTTGATGGTATAGTGAATATAATTTTTCAATTGTGATTTTTAAGTGAAATTTGCATTGACTTTCAGAATTTTTACCACACTGGAATCAAGAAGGAAGAAATGTATATTCGGTATATCAATAAATTATATGAGTTGCATTTATCAACAGACAGCTATGTGGAAGCTGGTCTCACTCTTCGCCTTTATTCTGAACTTTTGGATTGGAATGATTCTATATTGGCATCAGAGATGAGGTATCATGCTCAACAGGAATGGGAACGCAAAGAGAAACTTTACTTAGAAATTATTGACTGTTTTGACAGGGGCAAGGTGAGTTATACAAATTAAAATCCATTCTAAATATTATTCCATAAATTATTCAGATGATCAGAATGTGAAATTGTAAAAATTCTTCATCTTGAACTAAAAACAGTTTTTTTTATTCTTCATCCTTTGAACCTGAGTGGTCAGTATATTGGCCACTGTTTGAAACTGTATACATATATAGGGAGTCATGGTTCGAAGGGTTAATCTTCATATTTTGTTATCTTTGCATGTAATTTGATTATTTGTTGGTAAATGTTGTTTGCCTCAAATAATTTTTAATAATTATAATAATAATAATTTTTAATAATTATAATAATAATAATTTTTAATAATTATAATAATAATAATTTTTAATAATTATAATAATAATAATTTTTAATAATTATAATAATAATAATTTTTAATAATAATAATAATGGTTGTCCTTTGGGTTTGAAGAAAACTTTATTTTTCAATTCATTGGTGGATCCACAGTTTGCAGCAGTGAGAACACACTGGAAGTTGGTGTGGTGATCACTGCCAAAGTTGCATGGTCGTCCTGTTCTCTTTGAGTAGTGAGTTTTTGATGCAAGCTTTCTTTAAAGTTTGCAGAGGCTTGGTGGACAATGGCACACCACTATAATCAGTTGGCAGCAATCTCCTCCAGTTCTTGATCTTGCACCAGTGGAAATTAGTTTGGATTGAGTCTTTGTGCTGTTCTTTGGTCAACTTTGATGTCTTCTTCTACATAAAAACTCTCTATACAACAGGTGCCAGAGGATGCAATTTTGCTCCATGCTAATGATAATGGCCAGTCCATTGAACGTGTGCTTTAATGAGCATTGATTCAATGCTGGGCAAATTCATACAGTCCAAAATTTCAAGTTTGGTGATGCTGATGCAAGCAGGCAATAATAGCGAACACTATAAAATTAATAATTATTTCATTATACAAATAATCTATGTATTAATTATTATTGAAATAATCATTTATTTATTATTTTAAAAAGTTCTGTGTGAGCTTATTTTATTGTTTTTTTTTTTTTACTTGCAATAATTTCCATGAATTCAATGTTGTCACCTAACATTACTGATATAAATATTCTGTGTATCAAAAGATTTAATTTGTAGTCATTCTCTTTCAAAATCATTCAGTTTTGTTTATTCCTTTATTTTTAGGTCTGGGAATATGGTATCCCACTTTGCAAAGAGCTGGCCTCTTTGTATGAATCAAAACTTTATAACTACCAAGAACTGAGTAAAATTCTGGTGAGTTTTTCAATTTCATTGGTTATTACAGAAAAAATAATAATCACAAAATTCATTTAAAATCTTTTGGTTTTGATAAACCTGAAAGATCTTTTCATTTTATTACCACTTTGATTTGCATAGTTCTTAAATAGCCTTGTTAGCCTTAAAGATTTTCATATGGATGTTATCTCATTCAGAAACATCTAAACGGTCAACTGTGTATAATTGCTTTCTCAGATTAATGGTTAAAAATGACTTTCAATAAATGAAACCTGTAGGTTCTCGCAAGGACCATCCCTCTTCAAACTGTATATCAAATAACAGAAATCACTTCTGTTGTAGCATACCTATGGACAATAATATTGGAGAGGAAAACCTCCATCAGTAATGGAAAGAGTAATAATAGCTAATGGACTTGAGAAAGCCATGTTTCTGAAAAATTGCTTTAGTTTTATAAATTTCAATCAACAGTAGCACTGGCAGCACAGATAATGAATGCTAAATGTTTCCTTATAAGGAAATGGAAAATATTACCATTAGAGATGAAGAGAACAGATACTACATTTTGATTCCAGCTGTTGGTCAGGGAATGAAGAAAAGTGTAACTTGAGTAGCACTGGTTATAATATTTATTTCTGTCAAGATACAGAAAATATGGCAAAGGGTCAAAATTGGGATGGGAGGGTTGGTTTTTCTTCTGTCTTACATTTGACTAAACCTAGATACAATCAATGAACCAATCATTTGTTAATATTTGTTACACCAAAATACCACATTTTTACTTACCATTCTTACTACAATCACCATAATACTGTAATTTTTCTATGAAGTCATAACTCATCCCAATATGTAGGATTTGTTAGAGTGGGAGATCAAAAAAATTTAAATTTTAAAAATTTAATGAAAAAGCAAAATGTATCCCGATTCCACTAAACTGAAATCTCTGTCACCTAACAGGGGAGGGAGAATTAAACTAAAGAAAGAGGGGACAAAAATAAGGGTGGGTGATGAGTATATATACCTTAGTTAACTTAAGGGAAGAAATTAAATGAAAAACACTTAGCTACCTTATTAGGAATGAGTTACCATTATTCAACTGAAAGGATCAAAATTCTGATGACAAATCAACGTTCATATGCCACTTCAAATTGGCTCCTTTCGCTAAGTTGTGAAACTCTCACCCGCCTTTCACCAAATTCTAATGAAGACATGCATTTACTTTCCATTCTATGCAGGACATGATCAGTTGAGATAAGGTAAATTTCTTATGTCCATGGAATTCCTTCTGTTGCATCATTCACACCATGATTTGCATAATTCCCAGTAAACAAAAAAGACCTGTAACATTCAATGGTAGTACCATATTGTTACAGACAGAATGAACTTTAAGGATGAAGAACTTTCCATGCAGCATGTGAACCATGAAGCATTCAATCAACTTACACAATGGAAGTAGGACACTTTGCTGATGTCTAGCCATCGTTCTGGAAGGCATTATATCATGTGCTCATTAGAAAAACCTCAACATGTTTCAGCATTTGTGATAAAAGGAGCACTCATCTTAGGATAAACAGCACACTCCTTAAAGTGAGGGAGACTTTATGGGCATCTTCTTTTTAGAATTTGCCATTTTCATCAGATTATGCATACATCTGTTTTAGGAAAGTGATGTATAGTGTATGTTGAAGAACGTAAATGCTAGACATATCCAGACTGCCTCCAGATGGAAGGACAAACAAAATGCCAACTAAACTAAGTAGTTTGGTAGATAAGGTTGGAAGCATGGCGAGTGGATAAAGAAGGATAGGGTAGATGTGCAAGGTACAAACTTCTGCTCTCCTCTTTAAGGAAGGATTCCTCCAGAAACACAAGCAAACTGTTCTCTGCCTTCTCCTGAACCTCTGACCTGGAAGTTGGAGCCAAACCAGATGCCATGTATTTTGCAAGGCCCATCCATCCAGAGGAAAGGTCCAGGAAGAGAAACTTCCTTCCATATGCTCAACCACAAACCAACACTCATCATGCCAATTGATTTTGTCCCATTACAGTCTTGTAACCTCTGGTTTCTTTGATGACTTCAGCAATCTCAGTACTCCTCATTACAATCACAGTCTAATTATTGGCATCAGCAGAGTAACTGACCAAGGTGGGAGCATTAAGTAATGTTATTCCACATAGGTCCAGATTTGCCTTTAACTTATGAAAGGACCTTGAAATATACTACATTGGTCTTACATTTTCTCTCATATTTTCTCATATGATGAGGTCCATTGTAATCAGATCCTTACTGATTACTGCCATGCAGCAGCATGGGTAGCAGTATATCCCACATGAAAAAGCCCATGTCCTTAATGATTTCTTTGGGCTTAAACCCCAGAGACATTAGTGATTTGATCATGGTGTCCTTGAGGCCCAGTGGAGAAAAACATTGGTTGGATTCAGTGACTTGACACAGAGTTGTGAGTTCAATACCTGGCTACTTGGGAAGTTGACTTAAAGTGAGATAACTGAGACATCATGAAGAGGCATGGCAAGTGGAAATGGAACAATCTACCAGTGGATGAAATAAAGGGTTCAGTTCAAAATTCCAATCACCTGAAGAATGCTGGAGCATACAATGGCCGAAACATAGTGAATATGGCAATAAAAATGAGGACACAACAGTTCAAACAATGTAAATAACAACAATACCTCATCTCAAAAATATAGACAGGTATCTGATTCTTTTTCAACATAAGTCCCTGGTTTAGATGTAATTTTTTATCAGTAGAGTCTGCTTAGGAGACTGAAAGGGAAAGTGAAGATAAAATAGAAATAAGTGTAAAAAGAACTTCTAAAGAAAATAAAGGTTCGCCCTAAGCCAAAATGGAGACATGCAAAAGAATTATAACTGAAAAAAAATAGGAATAGAAATGCTGAAAAAATAAAACCCAAAATTTAAACAGAAAATGGAATAACAAAAAAAACAAAACGGTAGTCTGGTGCTACAAAAAGAAAAAAGAAAATAAAAATTTGGCTGACAGCCTTGTGATGGGGAAAAAAAAAATAAAAACTGAAAAGAAAAATTCAAACAATCAAGAAAATACAAATAAAGCAAACTCAAAAACTTAACAAAATTTCAGTGATTAAGTCCTTCATGTAATCCACAAAAATTTTGTCAGCAATGGTTGAAGCAACATGTCTGTCTCTCATCAAAACAAAACAGCAATTAGGAGTAGCACTGAGTGCTAAGTCAATGAGTGCTGAATGTTTTCTTATAAAGAAACAGCTAATATTACAATTACTCTTACCATTTGACTGAATTAGGAATCAAAAGAAAAAGATCTCACAGTTCAAGAAGACTGTGTTGATAGTACCTGTATTTCCTTGTGTTTAAAGACACTACTTTTTTTCTCAATTTAGTCAAATTATTATCCAGGTTAATGGTTGATATGAAGTTTTGGCCCCAAAATACAGTTTTAAAATTTCTACTGTTTTCACTCTTTTTTTTTTTTTTTTTCAGCAAAAAGAAGCAAAATTCTTTGAAAATATCCTTGAAGGGCCATTTTTAAGACAAGATCCTTGTTATTATCGAGTTGCATATTATGGCAACAGTTTTCCTAAATTTGTGCAGGTGAGCGACTTTGAATATTTTGCAGAGTTTAAATTTCTGATTTTATTTAATCTCAAATTATTTCACTTCTCAGCGAATTCTCTACTGTTTGTTATGTATTTATAGACTATTCTTGCAGAGTCTGTATTATCATTATTATCATATAAAGGTCTACTGAAAAGTTCTCAGCCTGACAAAGGATTAAAAAGATAATTTGGTCAGATTTTGGGAAGTGGGTTGAGCTGATAACTTTTCAGCACTCCTTCATACTAAGCTACAGCCACTACCTCCAATGTAGTAGAAAATAAACACTTTATAGAATTAACTGTTTATAAAATATTCATTCAGGTTAAATGAAATTCTTTTTGTTTTTTTAATGAAATATGTTTGATTTTCAGCTTTAATTCTTTCTCAAAATGTTTAATTTTTTGGATAACATCAATTGAACAGTAATTAAAATGGTCATACAATTTTATTGTTTATAAATTTAGGTTATATACTTTATCAGAGAATGATATATAAATTTCTATATACCAGAACAATGTTGAGTAATTGAATGATAAAGTTTGATGAAGACCTTTTAGAAAATGAAACTTATTACAAAGAATTATTTGCTTGTCTAGTGATTTTTAGGAATTGGTTCTTTCTTCCATTTTATCCATAAATGTTTTTAACTTTGGAATTAATAAGAAAAAAATAAATAACAAATAATTTTGATTATCATCATGCTTCAACTATAGCTGCTCCTTACTTAACAATTTTAACACCCTTCCCTCCTCCCAGACTTACAAACAGAAATCCACTCAATTAGTATTGTGCACTGTATATAAACTTTGATTGTTTCAAAATGAATAAATTGAAAAATAAAATTTTACTTGTACAGTATTTATTGTATGCAAACCAAAGTAATGTATTATTGAATATGGAGCTGTTTTTTTAATTTGTTTATTACCTTAACTGCTCAATACACGACTGTATAAACATTGAAAGGGACATTAAAGATATCTGAAGCTGGTTGACACAAACATGTTACTTGTATAGCATGCCTGAAATAGCAGTCAAGTACAACTTCTCACATAGCAACCAACTTGTCTAGTTACTAAATTGTTGGGCAGAACCCAATTGTTAAACGAAGAGTGGCCATATTTCCAGATTTTCTTATGCAAAATGAGTGTAAATAAAATTAAATAAGCTAAAAATATAACATTGTTTAAAAATCTTTTTCAGCATTTTTTAGGTTTACATGGGCAATTCATGCTAACCTGCTTTCAGAAAACAGCAAATTTGATTAAAAAAAAAAGTTGTTGAAATTCATAAGCAAAGGAAAAAAAAAAAACATTTTCCAACAATCCAGAAACTGGTTCTTTGAACTTCTCTAATTTTTGTAGCAGTTTTCACATATGAATTTATTTTAAAATATTAATGAATTTGAAAGTGTAAAGTGTTTTTAATTGTTTTAAAGTTTCTTCATGAAAATAGATTTGTATCAATTCAAAGTGTTCAGAAAATTTTATTACACCACAAAATTTATTTTTAGATGTTTTGTTTTGATTCATGAAACATTTAGAAACTTGAATTTCTTTTGTAATGTTAATGTGTCTCTTGTGTAAGTTTGTGGTATTCCATTTTCAGAATAAGGTATTTGTTTATCGTGGTGATGAGTGCTTAAAACTGCAGACCATCATGACCCACTTGACCACTGAATATCCGCTGGCTACAATTCTGAATCATAATAACCCACCTGATGACTTAATGAAACAAGGAGAACAACAATGTATCTTTTTCTCAGTAATGCTTCCTGTGACATTTTACTTTTGACCTTTGACATATTTTGTTTTTCTTGATTAACTGAAATATGTCATATCAGTTACGAAATTAGATGTAAGAAAAATATAATTTCTAATCTATCTGAATAGAAATCTCTGGCAAAAAAACCCTTATCCAGTGTATAGATACTAGACTTAGTTTAGTCTGCCACAAGGTCAGCAACAGGGAGAAAGTCTGTGTTACACTAATCTTCCAAAATTAGGAAAGATTGCTTGCCTTGAAAATCAGTGTATGAAATCTTTTACCTGGATTTGAACACTGATTCCTGGTATTAATAGAAAATATGTAATTACCTCATCCACCATGCAAAAATAAAACCAATGCTCATTTCTTATCCTATATACTTTTATAGATTCAAAGTACCAGTTAGGTGAGGCTTGTTACCATACTCGCTTAGGAATAATAAAAAAAGAATTTCTGTCAAAAAAAAAAGATTAATTTATGATTTAAGTAGACAAAGAAGATTGTCTTACATGAGATATATAATGGAAGAGAAAATGTTTAATGCAAAATATATTAAAACCTTTGCTCACACACACACATTTTTCAAACGTCTTTGGTGAATAATATTGACAAGTTCTGTCTATCCAATGTTTTACTAACTTTTTAAAATTGCTGAATTAGTTTTTATAAACCAAAACTTACCAAAGTTCATTTTTATTTTTTGTAACTGAGTACTTTTGAATGTTGCTACATTCGTTTTCAAGGATTTGAGGTGGGGGAGGGGTGTCTGCTTATGTAACTGTTTTTGGCGAATTTTGGCATTTCCTTGCTTGCTGGAACCAATTTCAAGTCACTCAAGGTGATGTCATTTATAATGGCCAAACTGAATTTTTATGTGTATTTTTTGCCTTTTTTTTTCTTTTTCTTTTTCTTTTTTAATGCAATATAATACGTTGCAATAAAAGTGAAGCAGACGATATTAAATAAGGTATCTTTCTCCATAGGGGATCGTATATTGAAGTGAGTTAAGCACAAAAATTTCCCAGTCCTTTAGACCAATGTCAGAATACTCCAACCCTCACATTGTAGTGAAATGGGGAGGTATTGCTCGAGAGTTGAAATCCCCAAGACCATATTTTTTACCATGTTTAAAATTGGACCCCAAAAAAACAGAATATGGATGAAATGAAACTGATTCTGTACCTTGATCCCAGTCTGAAAACAAAGTAACTCTGATTCCAAGCAAAAATACTGATCCATACACAATCTCACCATTTTTGCCAGCTATTCAGCTAATAATAATAATAATAATAATAAGTGTTTGTTCTTTTTGCCTCAATTCATGCCTTTTCAGTTCATTTATTTGTTGCAATGTCAGTGTTTGATATTTCTTGTTTTTCTTAACTCATTGTTAACTCTAGACATTCAAATCAGCTGTGTGAAGCCAGTGGAAAACCAAAGAGTGGAATTGGACAATTCCAATGTTCCTCGAGAAATTAAATTCTTCTACCAAGTTAATGAAGTTGATACGTTCTTATTTGATCGACCATATCATCGAGGAGATCGCGACAAAAACAATGAATTCAAGGTAGTGCCAAATTCTCTTTGTTTGTCAAAATTTTCAACATCAGTAATAATATTTTCATTCAAATTCTAAAATAGAAATCATACTTGTTTTATTCTTTCATGAACTACTTAAACTAGTATCCTCCTCTTGGTGGTTTTGATCACTATATATATATATATATATATATTAGTGGTAAATATGCACATACATATGCAAAATATATAAATATATATACATAGATGCATGCACATACATATATATTTTTTGAATAAAAAAATTCTAAGAAGATAGAATCCAGGTAGAATCCAGGTAGAACTCAATGTCCAGGACAGAGTAAGGATATAATAAAAAGGCTTAAACACTAATATTCCATGGTCATAATTTATTCCATTGGAATCGTAAATACGATCCAATTCATCAGACCTACAAATTCAAAAAGAAAACAGAAAAAACAACTCTGGAAATAAAAATAGAATTTAGAGAGAGTGTAAGTATGAGAGTGTGGGACGAATGTTAGAGCTAAAGAGAGGGGTAACAGACAAGAGAAGGTGGGAGATTAAAACTTAACAGAGAAGTTTTAGGCGAGTCAAAGACGGTTTAAGTGAGAGAAATATGAATGTTGTTGGATGTCTAATACATTAAAGATGTAACCAGAAAGGATACATTTTGTGGTGACATACACACACAATAGACAATCTAATCTTAAAGATCAGAAGAAGAGGGAGGGAGAGGAAAAGAAAAGGAGGTGGGGGAGAGAGATGGGTATGTGTGTGTGTGTGTATGTGGGTACATGCCTGTATGTATGTGTATATGTTATTGTGTATGTGTGTATACGCATGTGTTTTTGAACATAAAAATATAGGTCCTTGCTAGATTAGATAATCGTTATATTTATTTTTTATATGTTTATATTTGATTTGTAACCTGTAGTCAATATTAATTTTGTCAAATTTTCTTAATTACACAGCGGCCCTTTCAGTAAATGCCCTTCAGTTTTAGTTTCCCCCGCCCCATCTTTGCATATTTGCACTCACCGGTAGGGTGAGAGGTCAAGGCACATCAGATCTAATGATGGTTTCCCGTAGGAGACACAGGCTTGAATCCTACTGAAGGGAGCACATTTTTCTAACAAGATTTCTCAAGATATTTAGGCCGGGTTAGATGGAAATAAATAAATATACTGTTTAATAAAGAAATAAAAACAGAGCATCTACTCAAATATGAGTATCCATTAAAAAATAACATTTAAACAAATAAACTGAAGATATGTCAGATTAATAAATGAAAAATACATTCCTAAACATTAATGTGTGTGTGCATATAATGCACATGCACGCCTTTTTGTCCCCCAAATTGTACGTTTGTATCTAAATTAAACACTTTCATAATCTGTTTTATTATGGTCCATTTTCTGTTTGATACTTTCCTACTGTAACACAGCAAAAATATCACATCATAGCAAGATGTTTATTAGAGCAATGTCCTTAAAATGCTGTAACATGAAGGATAAAGCAATTTCTACACCAATTTACCACTCTAATAATGTGTGAGTGTGTGTTGGGTGAGGTCACCATTCATTCTCTCCCCAATAAAAAATGTAATTTTTGTATGTTTGGATTTTTTTTACAGGTCATGGAAAGAAAATCCTATCAACATGTGAAAAAGAAAAAGATTTCTAATTCCTTCATAAAATAATGATAACCATATTTTGTTCATATTTTATATCAAAATAAAATTTAAATTCTAATTACAGAGTAGTCTCCCCTTATTTTTCATTTATAGATAATTATAAATTCTACAAACAGCAAGTGACCTGACAGTGAACTTAATGACTCCCTTTGGTAGCCTTTAAGCAAGTAAAGAATGTTAGATGAAAACTGAGAAAGAAAATAATTTGATACTGTTCAAATCCTGTCTTATTGGAAGTGCTCAAGATATTCAATTAAAAAAAAGTTTTACAAAGTTCTAGGCTTGTCAAACTAAGATATTTTCTATTAAGGAAAATTATTCAACGATTAAGAGATTTGTTAATTGAGGTTTATGATGACATTTATTTTATAAAATTATTTAATTAAGTTTCATAACTTATGTTTTTTCTAATCCTGTTTGGAATGACTGCAAAAACATCCCCACTCCTCAAATTTATAGACAAACACACAGATGCATGAAATTTCTTCCTAACCAATAAGATAGGCCACTTCTCAGTCTCATCAGACTCTGTTCCAGTTTTTCTTGTCTGGAAGTCAAAACACTGCAATCACTTATCTGTATCCCCTATTGTATGTTAACACCATTCTTAGTTTCTGAACTTTTTGCCTTATTACTGTAGCTTTGCCTTACATATATTGTTTGCTTGCTTAATATTATATTTTGCCTTGTTCTTTTCTTTCTCATGTTATTGTTTATTGCAAACCTTGTTAATTGTTTGTTGGGCATTTCTGCCAATTACATTTAACCATGACCAATTACTCTACAACTTTTTAACTTAAAAAAAAACAAAAAACTTTGTAGCATGATTTCAATTCTTTTTTCTTTCTTTGTAGACTTTGTGTATAGAGCGATCCATTTTGAAAACCACACACAAGCTGCCTGGAATTCTTCGTTGGTATGAAGTGGACAATGTTAATGTACAGTTCTTGACTCCAATTGAAGTGGCCATTGATATGATGAAGCAAGCTACTAAAGATTTAATTATACAGACAGAAAAGTGTCGAATCAGTCCCAAGACTGAAATTCCATTCCTTTCTCTAAAATTGAATGGAATGATCAGTGCCTGTGTGAATGGAGGAGTTGCCAAATACCAAGAGGTAATGGTCATGATTTTCAAGTTTCAGAATTAAGTTTCTATTCTTCATGGTGCCTGATTTCTGGAAAACATTGAGACATTTTTTTATTTCTTTATTTAAATGTTTACCATAGAACCTGAACAATCAAAAGAATTTTCTCAAATATAAAAGTACAGCTTACACTATTTAGAGCATTTGGGCTGCTGTCCTCATCTTTATTGCCATATTCATAATGTTTTGGCCATTGTACACTCTGGCCTTCTTTGTTGGAATTTCGAACCAAAACCTTTTAGTCCATAGGTTTAGATTGTTCTACTTCCACATGCCATGCCTTTTTGGATATCTGTTTCAGTTAATTCCCTTTAACTCAACTCTCCAAGTTTTTTTCCCTCTACTGTGGCCAGGTATTGAACTCACAAACTTTTTGGGTCAAGTCACTCTTTGGACTGCTCAACCAACACTTTTATCTACTGGGCCATTGTTGACACATGGCTTAGTGGATAAAAACTCTGTAGAATGATTAAATTATGTGTTGTAAAATTTGATTTATTTTGGTTAAGAAGAATGTCTTTGAAAATGGTCAGCATTAAAGTTACTTATGTTAATACAATGCTTTATTTATTATTGGTCATTTTTCTGTGTTCCAAAACTTTTTGTTGTGTACAAAAGTTTCCAATATTTTTTTATTAGAAAAAAATGGATTGTACTGTATATTCAGTGTCCAGTTTTCAAAGAAGAAAGTGCTGGGAACATTTTCACACACCTGATGATTTTGGTTGATACAATTTTCCCACATTTGTATTATATACCCTTTTCACTTAAGAAAGCACTTTATGACATGCAGATATGATTTTTAATAAACAAATAAACACAAGTGGCAACTATGAATAAATTTTCAATGTTGATCAATTCTGTAAATATCTTAAATCTAAAATATGTAATTTGAATGAAATTTTGTAAAAATCATTTTTATATAAAATTTTGAAAAAGAAAATACTTTTTACCATTTTGTTTCTTTGCAGGCATTTTTCAGCCCCGAGTATTCTTCAAAATATTCCAGTGAACTTCATTTCCTGGAAGAGTTAAAGAATGTGATGATGGAACAAGTAACTATTTTTTCTTGAATTCTTAATTTCCTTTGTTTTTTTTTTCCATTCCTATTATTTACAGAGAAGCTCATTGCTTAACTTCTCATCATAGAGATTGAAGCAATATTTATTGTCACTGAATGATGGAAGTGCTATAGCCTCTTATTTCATTCATTACATTGTATTGTTGTATTTCTGAAATAGGAAAAAACAAACTAGGAATGTGAATTTTCTACTCCTGTCCGAGAGTTTGGATCAACTTGATTTTTGATGTTTTTGTGAGATTTGATGAAATTTAGTTTCTAGAAAATAAATTTGTAGAAAATGAAAAAATTTATTTTAGTACCTAGTCAGTAATAGTCATTATATAGCATGATCCAGAATAGACATTTACACACGGTGTTGCATGAGGCCATCAGGGAAGCCAGTTGCACCAATGGGTTGGCTTGGTGTTACTCCCAGCTATCAAATGGGAAAGCATGTGACCTCACACCTACATATGGTTTGCAGGTGAAGGAATGATTTGTCATACACATGGTTATTGTGGTACTAAAATAAGTACATCCCATTTCCCCTCTCACTTATAACCATCCATTATAAAGTTGAATTAGTCAAATAAATCTCCATAAGCCTCTAGTTGTTGCTATATTACAGTTATATAAACAACCACTCCCAGAAAGAATGGGGACAGTCTCTCATCCACTGCAGAAGGAGAATGTAAGGTCCATGTATTAGAGCAGATCCACACTAGTCAAGAGTAATTGACAAAGTCTTGAGTTGAATGAAATTTAGTGTTAAATATGGAAAATTCAATTCTTCTGTTTATTCTTTTGCTAGCATGCTCATTGCCAATTACCTGACAGTGAAGAACCAAAAAACAAAAACTCATGTCGAAACTAAAGGACTTAGAAAAATCTGTCTTGATTGTATTTTTATCATCAATTTTAATATATCTACATTTTGCATCGAGTAATCTTCAGCACAATCCTATATGTGCAGTATCCCTTTCAAGGCATTGGTGATCATGGCTCTCCACAAATTCCTGTCCTTTGTAGCTCTTAATAAAATTTATCTTTTTGTTATCTCTCCTAAAACTTGCTCCACCCTCCATTAACTCAAGCTCACAAGGTAGGTTATACATTGTTTTCTTCTGTCCCTCTTGCTTTCAATCTGACTTTTGAGTATTAAATTTTCCAAGTCCTCTTTCCTCATTATGTGCCCTAGAAATTTCAACTATCTCTTCCTGGTGTTAAGTATAAGTGTTCTTTTTGTTTCCATCTTCTCTAAAACTTTTGTCATTGCTCACATGTTTGGTTCATGCTATTCTCAGTATCCTTCTGTAAAACCAGTCACTCATGTCTTCCCTTAGCAGGTGAGGGATCAATCTCAAGGAATTTGACCCCCCCCTCCAATGCCATTTTTGCTAACAGTTGCTGGATGACAGTCAGGTGACACCTGTTGCACATGTCCCTCCTCCTTACCTTAATTTGTTAAAAGCCATGAATCTCAGAATTAATAGTTAAGTGTTTTTTTTCATGATTATTTATTAAGAGACCACCTCTAGTTAGCTAGCCATTGATTCATCAAGAGTTCTTCCACCCCGTGATAGGTTTTATTTAAGTTCACAATTTTGCATTTTTTTTCCTTATTCCAATTAGAAATTATGAACAGAGAATTAGCTTCAGATAAGATTTGAACTTAAATCTTTCTTTTAAAATTACCTTTGATTTCATGTAGGAACATCACCTCATTTTGACAAAACCTAAGGCAGAGTTAATCTTTTTATATCATCCACCACTATCTTTTTTGTTAATTTTGAACCACATCACTTATATTCTGTAGTAGCATTCTACGTAAGTGTTTTACTTTACACAGGCTTGCCATAATGTATCCAGCCATTTTGAACATCTTTAGCTTTGATGTAATCTGGGAACCTTACTGCATATATGTGAACACTCTCAACTGGGGTTACTCAGTCAACAGAGAAACACTAGTAAGCTTATTTACTTGGAAACCATTCACAATGACCATGTGATTAGATTCTTCACATCTTCTGCAAGTCTGTCAACCCAAACCAGTTCTGATTTGGCTTTCTCCAACTTCTGGCTTTTCCCAAAGTGACATTCACCATTGAAACATGGTAGATAAGATTAAGGAGAATGCAATGAAGAGGATTTTACAAGTGGAGGAATCACTGGGATAAATGTGCAAGATCCCAATGTCTGAACTTGTATTTCATATTCATTGACATGACAGAAGTCATGGAGTGACAGTATTCAAAGGTGATGGTAAGTGGCACCATCATACTTGATGTCATAGAAATGTCCAGATCTATACCAGTTGTACTCGACATGATGAGTCAGTATAAACACTGGCTAGGTTGCTTGTAGCAAGGCAATGTGAATTATTGAATAGTGGGTGACAGCCATATGGGACAGCCCATTTTTTTTTTTAAATTGTGTGGACATTTGACATCCCTTGATTACATGTGTATTGGGATTGTCAGATGGAAGGGAATGGGATAGAGAAGCAGAAGACCCACTTGGCATGCATTGTTTGGCACCGGATACAGAGTCTCACCTGGAATCATGATATTGCTTAGTGGACCCTGGTGAAATGGCAAAATGTGGTATGATCTGATCAGTCACATTTCTAGTTGTTTCAGGTAAGGTTTGGGTGTGCGACAGACCCTATGAGGCCAGTTATCAACAATGCACTGTGCAGGCTGGCAGGGGTTTCATAATGGTGTGTTTTTTTCCACATAGTATGGGTTGGGACCACCTAAACATTTCATTGACCAGTGACTGCTATGTTGCACTGCTTTGAGACCATTTGCACCCATTCATAGTCTCCATATAGCCCAACAATCATGGGTTATTCCAGCAGGAAAATTCACTCAGGTCCAAGTTGTCCAGATTTGGTTTGAGGAGCATTCTGGAGATTTCTGATGATTGGTTTGGTCACCATATTTGCCTGATATTGAGCCCAATCAAGTATTTATATGACATGGTGCAGAGGTTATTCACATCTAAGATCTTGTACCTACAAATATTGGGGAGCTGCGGACAGCTGTTGCGATTACATGGGTCAACATTTCTTCAGAATCCCAAATGATACTATGCTGTTATCTCATGACTTGGCACGTCAGTGTATTATCATGAAACAAAAGAAATTTCTGTGAATAAATCTGCTATTGAATTTTCTTCTAGTCAATCAATTTCACAAGTGTGTGTCTTAATCAATTTATAAAGAAATCATTTCAAATGAGATTCAAACTTGCATTTTTATATTTCATATTGGAATGACTTGCCATTTTAGCTTTGAATTTTATGCAAATATTTATATCATTTTATATATTTTAATGGAGATTACGACTTTGGATAGAATTCCTTTTGCTTTAGTTTGAAATGAATTTTCATTCTTTTACATGAATATACGATAGTGTTTCTCATCAATCCATGAAGAGACTTGCAAACTTTCATTCTCTAGTTTTATTACTGAAAAAAATGATCCTTTAATTTTTATAACTTATTTCCAATTCATTCCTCAGATGCATGCCTTAGAAGCTTCTTTGGAATTGCACGGGAAAGAGACTAATGAAGAAATGCAGCCTCTCCACAAACAAATGGAAGACCAACTCTGCATCACAAAACGAGATATTCTACGTGCAATCAATGTAAGTAGTTTTTTCCAAAATCCACATGCAGTTTTTAAAAATACAAATGTCAAATAGTTTCCCAATTATTAAACTATTGCATAATTATTGTGTATGAATAACTAAATTGGAAAGATTTTCTGATGAAACAGCTTGCATAGCATCATTTAATAAGAATTGGACCCTCCAATATATATGTACACAATTACAGACATTATGTTCTGCAGTGTGGCTTGAACAAAAAGAATAATGGCTGATGTGATCATCAAAGGACGTGTAATAGGAGAGAGTGAGGGAAGAAAGGTTTATTCTCCCTTTTTTATTTCCCCTCATTATGGGCATTATTATATCCATGATATAATAACACCATCATGGACAGGACAGAATGGCTGAAAGGAAAAGGAAACCCACACACATGCTTTGTTCTCAGAGACACTTTTATAAAACCACATACACAAAACTATATATATATATATATATATATATACTAGCAGCGTTGCCCGTGTTTTCGATTAAAAATCGTACGACTCATACAGCAATTGCTATCACTTGACTTAAAATATTTTTTGCCCTTCCTTTTTTTTTTAAAGGAGTGCCCTTTGCCATGCTGATGTTGCTACATGCCTTACTTCTTGCCTATCTCACACTGAAATTTTTTCTAAGCTCTATACTAAACCTTAAATCTGTTACGAAAAAAGAACTAAACAAAATGAACACAAAACGATCAGCTTTAAAAAGGACTCGTAACTGGAAAAACCGAATGAAAAAAAAGAATGTTAACAACAAATACTTTTTCACACCCAACCCAGTTCTGTGGAATCAGAATCAACGTTGAGTTTAAGCAAGCGAATGAGCCAATTGGAGTAAAGTGCCATGCAGATTTAAATTTTTCCCACTTGTGACGAATGCAGCTATCGATTTTTTTTTGCATGCTAGCATCTAGTTAACATTCGTGTCAGTCAGCTGTTGGCTCTCACGCTGGCCAATAGAATCGTCCTGCCTATTTGTGGCAGCCAGCTATAGGCTCTCACTCTGGCCAGTAGAAAATGGCCGCAAACTACATGAAAATTGCTGTAGAAGCATGAAAAAATCAATTATTTCCACTATCAATGGGGGAAAGTTGGGTCTTGGCCTTTAACTTGGAGCATGTGCATGTAAATTTTGGTGCAAATCTGTCGAAAAATTGCAGCCGTGCATCATTACACACACAGACACACACACACACACACACACACATCCTGCCTTTTTTGAATATATATATATATATATATATATATATATATATAAGTGAACATTGAATTCAACACTGAGAAGCGACAGGTTGTTTCATGCTAGACGCAGTCGTCAGGCTGTCATATATATGTATATGTATATGTGTGTGTGTGTGTTCCACAGAGAGAATATTATATTTTATATATCTACATTGCAAAGCAGAGTGTAAGAAGAAAGAAAAAAAGGAAAGGTTTTACATATAATATGGAGATATTCCGGTGTCTGGAGAAGATATGTTTAGGACTCCAGATTTAAACAGGCCAGATTCATCTATGTCCCAGATGAGGACATAATCCATGAATGGGAAATGGTGAGTCTTGGGTTTTCCCAAATTGAAGACTGATGCGGCATTCACCCTGGGCGGATTGAGCCGGCTTCTTCCTGTTATGAGAAGAAGATTCTTGGGATAAATTACAGAAGTAGGGTACCCAGGCCTACTCGGATAACGTTCTTGCTTGCCGCGGGGTTCCCACAGACGCAGAGACAGGAACGACCAGAAGCCGCCGGTTACCGATGCAGACGCTCCTTGGATTTTCACCAGAGCCCTTGTTAGCCGGCATGTGTGTCAGACCTGTCCGCATTTTGGGTGGCCCTACCAGGAACGAAGTTCCGGGCGGCATAACTCTGACACTACCTGTTTACACCCCCCCACCGACTGTGAGGTAAGGGTTGGACTTTTGGGGCTTACAGTACCAGGTGTTCCCAAGCGGTCCCCATCTAAGTACTGACCTGGCTCTACGATGCTTAACTTCGGTGATCGAACGAGAACCGGTGTTTTTCAGCGTGATTCTTAAAAATAAATAAAAAATCACTTGAAGATTTTGCAAAATATCATTTTTTTCTATATAAATGAATGAAATATTTTTTTTACAAACAGCACCATAGAGGAATTCAGATTTAAATTTTTTTGCAGTTAATTTTGGTCAGGCTCTTTGTAAACAAATTCTTGAAATTGACTGCTGTTATTCACTGAATGGAAAATGATGTCACTAAGTCAGTCCATCACATAAATATCCTGTGACTTAATTTCCACCAGAGGAAGATAATTGCCTTCTGTATCCCTACAGATGTCTCTTTCATCTTCAGTAGAATGACTTGATTAAAACAGACATTTTTAATCAAATAACAGTGTATATCATGGAATCATGTGACCAATTAGCTATACATCATGCTGACATGGTTTCATCTATACAGTGACCAGTAAGCATTCCTTAGTTTTATGCAGGACATTTGTACATAGTTCCTTCTCTGCCTTTAAAGCAGACAGTGGGGTAACATTGCTGCCGACATTTGACTGATTTGAAATAAAGTTTGTCCTTGATTTGAAATTTCTTTTTTCTCACTATTCTATGTCCAAGTACTATCAACTAATAAATAAGAAATAAATTCACCTGCCAATGCCCAATTTTCTGATATTTGGCAACACATATACATTATTATTATCTTTATTGATATAGACATTGTTATAGACAGTGTTTCAGCCAAGTACCCTCTGGCCATCATCAGGTGTCCATTGTTTAGGCTAATATGGGATATCTGTTGACTATTGTGTCTTTTTTCCCAGATGAATGGTTTTTCTTGTTCATTCCTACAGAACCATATTTCTACATGATGAAGGGTTGAACTCCTTTTTTAAAGATGACAATAACAAATATAACCAATTTTTATCATCCATGTGCCACTGCTCCAAAGGACAACACTTGTGTTATTTGATGCCAGATGGTTTCAACATTTGCTTACCATGACAAATTGAAATTTAAGTGCTTTGAATATTTTTTGCATTTCATTTTGAAATTAATAATCATGAATAAATGAAATTTTTTGAAATTTGTCCTTAAATTTTTGAAAGCCCTGATTTTTCAGAATATTAGAAACAATCAAAAATATGTACAAAATAAAACACAACATCAAATTAATTTGGAAGAATTCCAATTACTGTCATTATTTATGAAATATTGCTGTTATATTTTTATATTAACTTTTGATTTTCTCTTATTCTCTGATTAGAGCTCTCCAAAATGCAACTAAAACGCCTTTTAATAAAATATCCACCTCATCGGCATGAACAGGCAGAGGATCGACCAGGCACTCCAAGCACAGGATCTGTGCATTCCAATAGCAGGTGATTTTTTTGTCTTTTAATCTTAAAATTTTGCACCAAACATCTCCTCACCCCTTCAAATATTTTTCATCTTTCGGCAAAGTGTTAAATTATTAGATAAATTACATTCGCTACTTTTTTTTCCCAATATTTTAATTTTTAATAAAAAAAATTTACTGAAATTTTATAAATCTGATATTTAGTAAATAAATTCTATTCTCATCGCTTTAACTGACATTGGATTTTACAAATGTTGATGGAAAATGATAATAGTACTTTCACAATGATTCACCCCACACTTATGATGATATTATTGTTTCGATTTTCAAATTCTGTTTTATCAAACTTTTAAAACCAAAGAGAAAAAAAGAAAAAAAAAATTCTTGCATTTAATCATAAACAGGAGTTTTCATTGAAATTATCCAAATAAGAAAAACATTATGTACCCTATACCCATTGAATAGCATAAGTTCGCTTAATAAAGTCAAGAGATCATGACATCATGCTAGGAAACAATACTTTCAAGCAAATGAACATATATAAAATTAAAATGAAGTTAAATAAAGCAAATGATCAAGTCTCTAATTTCTTTCAGTCCTGACTTATTTTCATTTTGAATTCAGTCATTTTTTTCATCAATCTTCTGGCATTTAAATTCCAAAATCTTTTCTATAGGATTCACTTATCAAATTGGTTTGAACTCTGAACATCTGTTCAGACCAGATCCATTTAAGGGCACATTTAAATTACATTTATTTTTTTTTGTTTACTGTTTTTTTAAAAAAAAAAATTATTATATAATACATATATTACAATGTCGCATTATTTATGTGAACTTGAATAAATTTGGAAGATCATCACATATAATTTTTTTTAAATCTCATTTACTTAAAATATTTTTGTCAAGAGTGTTTTCCAATAAAAAACATTTTATGATCAAGACATTTTAAAATAAAATTGAATTGCTAATTTAAATGTTTTGATTTTCAAATTTAGCTATGATCTAAAAAAATTTACAACAATCTGTTAACTGGCTAAAAAATTTTTTTGAAAATTTTTAAATCAAAACAAACATTCTCTCTTTTATTCATCTGAGAAACTTTTTGTCTTCCATCAGCATGGCTGATAATTAACCTCCAGGAAGACTGTTTACAATTCTCAGGCTTACATTTTTTTTTATGACACAAAAATAGAAAGATTATATTGAATCAATTGCTAGGTCCGCTGCTAGGAAAGTTTGTTAACTGTGTCATGCTAAACAATTTTTTTGACAGAATTTATCTTACACATAAGTTTACCATTTGTCCATGTGTCGAATATTGCTGCCACATTTAGCCTGGCACTTCTGCTATGTATTTAGAAATTCTTAATAAAATACAAAATAGAACCTGCAATGTTATTGATCCTGACCTGATATCTCAGCTTCAATCACTTTCCCATTGCTGTAACATAATTTTCCTGTACCTTTTCTATAAATATTTTCATGGTAATTGTTCTGAGAAGTTTTCCTCTTTGGTAACTAAACTTTATGAATTTAAGCACAGTACTAGATTGGTGGCAAGGTCTTATCATTTTACAGTTGAGCTGGCTACATGTAACTGTAAGTTCTATGTTAATAGTTTCTTCTCTCACACTTCTTGCTTGTGGAACTCTATTCTGGCTTCTTACTTTCCTGTCAACTTTAATCTTCAAAAATTGAAATGCAATGTCAGTTGTTATTCTTAATTCCTGTTCTTTTATTTTTTTTTTCTCTTTAATGTTTTCTTTTTCTCATATTCTCTCACATTTAGTAATCACTTGTATCTTAGTGGCTTTATTGCCTTGCTTGGAGCAAAATGATTAAAATAAAATGTGAAAACACATTTTTACATTCATGAACAATTTTTATCAAAACTAATATAAATTTATCCTTGAATTTTGATACACATTGACTCTGTTAAAGTGTTTGTGTTTGGATTCATTGTACTAAACCTGAATTCTTCCAACATTGAAAATTATTTAAATTAATTTTTTTTTCTCTTCTCAGTAATCGATCATCTACATTATCAACTGACACAGGTTTCCATGATGAAGACAATCCAAGTAACTACTATTCCGATGTTAAAGAGGTAGGAAACTTAAATCCGCCATAATTGGTCATCTTTTTCTACACTAAATGAAATTTATTGATTTGCAGGAACAATTTTTTAAACCCAGAGATTTTCTCTGAATTCTTTCCTTTCTTTTTTTTCTTTTCCTTCCTGTCTTTGAAGTTTGATGCAAGTTATTTTCTTCTGTCTATTCTCTCTAGAGAGCGGATGGAGCCCAATATCCCCACCTTCACCCCAGGGTTGGTATAACAATTTGATGCCCCTTCTTCAATCCTTTCCTTTTTTTTTTTCCTTTCCATTTTCTTTCATGTCCTCCTTATCTCCCTTTTCTTGGTTTCATCTTTTTACCCTGTGTACATTTTAGATATTTTT
Source organism: Acanthosepion pharaonis (assembly GCA_903632075.3). Lineage (NCBI taxonomy): Eukaryota > Metazoa > Mollusca > Cephalopoda > Sepiida > Sepiidae > Acanthosepion > Acanthosepion pharaonis. The sequence continues at coordinate 550,394 of CAHIKZ030001804.1, forward strand.
TTTCTTTTGAATTCAACACTCTGGTGACAACTTTGCAAAACTGCCTCAGGCTGCAAATATCTTCTGAATTAATTGTCTAATTTATGTGTTTAATTATGTCTTATAAATTAACATCTAATTAATAAAAAGCTTGCTTACATAAGGCATTTGCAACTGAGTGTTTCCAGAGTTTTATGTTGAAATATTTTACATTGCTTGAATGATTTAAATTTATTTATTGTGGTACTTGATTTGAGACGTTATGGAGATCAAAAGCAGTTTATGACGACCTTCATTGACGGTCATGATTAAGATCAATGGGATTTGATAATGGAAGCAAATTTCCCTTCTTGGAAAATAATTTTTTGTACTCAATTTTAATATTTTTCAATTTATCTTGTAATTCTTTCATAAGCTGACAATAATTACAGTTTTTTTTTTTTTCATTTAAGAAAATTGTAATTATTGTTAGCTCAGGAAAGAATTCCTAGTTAATGTAGCTTCTAGTATAGATATTGTCTACTAGTTTCTATTCTAGTTAATATAGGTTCTAGAGATAAGGAAATAGATCATAGAATAAATTGTATTTGGGATATTTTCACTTAACACTGCAAAATGCTACAAAGCTAAAACATTAACCTAAGAACTTTAGTCATGTTCTTAAATAGCCTTGTCAGATTAAAATTTTCATATGGATATCATGCACAGTACTCAACTCCTTCAGCAATGTCTACACTGTTAACTGTATTTAACTACTTTCTCAGATCAATAATTAAAAATGGCTTTGAGTGAATAAACCCTGTACACTATTTACATTATTCTGACTGTTGTCCTCATCTTTGTCGCCATATTTATTACAACATTTTGGCTGTTGTATGCTTAGGCCTTCTTCAGGCGGTTGGAATGTCAAACTGAATCTTTTATTTCAGTTCAGCATTCCAACCACCTGAAGGCGGAGGAACCAAACAGTCAAAAATGTTAAAATATAATATATTTATAGTTTCTGAGGACAAATATTTTAATGTAAATGATTAATAGACAGAAATATAGACAGAATCCTGTAGGTCTCTGAGAGGACCATCCTACTTTGAAGATCATGGACTGACATTGCAAAAACAATTTTACCAAATAACAGAAACTGCATTACTTGAGGACTACCAACAGGAGCAACAACTAAAATGGATAGCACACGTAATTTGAAGAGAAAATAATGACATAATCAAGATGTTGACATTCAACACACGACTTCAAACAAAAGATTAGAAAGGAAACTCCCATCAATAATAAAACGAGAGATAACATTTAGCAGAGTTGTGAAACTTATTTTCCTGAAAAATTGTTTTAATAGAAAAATTTTACAAATTTCAACTGAAATCAGCAGTGGCTGTTTGGGCAATGAATGACAAATGTTTCCTTATTTTTAATGGAGGATGAAATTATTAATTTTTTTTTGTTTCAACCCTCCCCAGTTCAACCTGATGCTATATCATTCTTTCTTGTTTTGACATTTACACTCATATATATATATATATATATATATATATATATATATATATATATATATATATGATATTTGCTTACACTGGTAGTGAGAATGATTAAATGAAGTCCTAGTTGTTCCCTAATTTTAGTTTAGTTTGACATAAAGCAGTGGAGGACTCCTTGAGAATTGAACTTAGTTCATAAGTGAATTGGTCAAGCTTACTAACCAGTGGGTTATAATCATTCTTTAATTCTTAAATCTCCTAACTATTTATGAGTCTTAAGTACTAAGCAGTTCTGTGAACCACTGTAATGTGCTAAAAATCCTGGATTATTCTTGTAATGCTATAAAATCTGATTTTCTTCTTTTCAATCTAAATTTTCATATCAACTGAATCCAACTTTCTTTTGTGTTCTTTAATTAACATTAATTTCACTTAAATACTATCTTTCTTTCATCTAATTCTTGGTACACCCATAATTTGTCCAGATAAATTTTATAAACCCAATTAAGTAAACATGTGAAGTAAACCAGTTCTTTTGTATGCCTAGTTAGCAAAAAATGAAAATTTTATTAATTCTGGAAAAGACGTGACTTTGACTTGTCAGGTTTTGACGAGAATTGTTCGTCAAGTGTAAAGATACTTGTTCAAACAAGAATATAAAGTCTTTTACAATTTCTTTTTTATACCAGAGTTTCAGTAGGAACTGAATGTAAATTTTCCATTTTTCAAGCTGTATTCTTCATTTTGTGCTGCAAAAGTTTTGAAAGACAAAATCTCTGGTTTATAGGTGAAGTCCTTTGGTGTGGCTATGTTAATAAAAAAAAAATGTTTGATTTCAATAAAACTAATTCCAGCTTCAAAGGAATATGACAATGCATGTTTGAGTATTTTCTTGAAACTACAATTAAACACTAACAAATTTTGGATTGTGAAAAATAAATAGTTGCTCTGCTGAAGCTTTTTCTTTTGATATGAATAAAAAGAAGAAAATTTTATTGGTTTTTGTGTCTAAGAAATGCAGTAATACGTGATGGAATGTTTTATTGAAACTATAATTAAACATAACAATTGACCAAAAACAAAACAACCATTTTGTGCAAATTTTATGTAAATATCAGCTGTTAGATTTGAGTTTCATTTTTGGTCTCTTTCTAATATTTTACAGTTTGACTTGATATTAACAAAGAGTGGGGGTAATGGAAATGCATAGTAGAAGGGACCATGACTTGTGAATTAGCACCCCCATAGATGGATTGTGTCACTCCCAGGCAAATTACTAAAAGTAAATTTACTAGTTTTATCATATCCTATTAATGAAACACCAATGAATTTTATGAATTAATTATTACTTTTTATTATATTAAACAGTTGTTGAGATTATATACTGAAATACAAATTTTTTTTTGAAATTATCCATCGAATATTTAGCCTTGTACATTTTCAAGGTTAATCTTAAGAAATAGTAAATTTTTGATGCTCTGAAATATGGTCATTTTTTGTTGTTTCAAAATACGAAAAACTCGATTTAATTTTTCACCATTAACTTTGGGAACCAAATCTCTTTTAATCCATGCAAGCTTTTTTTCCAAGTTGCTTTCCTTATCAAATTTAAAACTATGTTTTCCAGATGCTTCTGAAAATCTCCATTTTGGATTCTTTTCTAGTATATATGTTAGTCCACAGTTTCTGGTTCAAATCTTTTGTAGCTTTCTTAGTTGATCTCTCTGACACTTTTCACAATCACAAATTCCTCCATCTTCCATCACAAGCATGATGCACCGGAATTTTCTTGGTCAGATCTAGCCTGGATAGTTTGTTCTTCTCATTGCACACTATACAATCTATTAAAGAATTGCCAATACTTTTGTGAAGATATATTTGATAACAATTCATTTTTTTTTTTTTTTTTTTTTTTTTTTCAAATAAGAGTTCATTTTCTGATAGAAAATATATTTTCTTTTATCATGATTGTACATCAGAGAATGAATTTCTGTAAAAGTTATAAATTGTTAAAAGGAATTATGTCTTCAAAAAAATATTCTCAAAATGACATTCTCTCTTGGTAGCTACACACAGAAATATTCTGTGCATTAAGATGTGATAGATTATGAAATATAGTGAGTCCAAGATTATCTTCATTAAAAGCCTAGAAACAACATTGTTCTTTTCTCTTGCTGGAGGTGAATATGTTAATCCTAAATTACTACTAATCAAAAATTAATGAGAAAGTTTTTAGCAAGAGATTTGTTAGTGATAGCCAATAATTAGTTAATTAATAACTGTAATACTAGGAATCAATTATTATTTGATATCCTTTCTGATTTTGAAATGTTTCAGCCAGGTAATGATGATTATATCTCAGCTCCTACCTGCAGCTTTGAGACACATCACTTCCCTCAGAACATGAGCTATTCCAAGCAGTGTTGCACCTGCACACTCCCAATTATGTTAGGTGTCCTCAAGGTGTCTTGCAAAGCAGAAAAATTCTTTGAAATAGTCTCAAGTGCATCAACCACAAAAGGGACAACTTGAACTGCTGCTTCATCTATTTCTCTGATTTGCCCCACCAAATATTGACACTTCTGTATTTTCACCTGTTTTGTCTTCATGATCTTCTTAGTCCAAGGTTGCACAAAATATATCAGGATCCATTCATGGCTTGCTCTTGCATACAAGTGTGATGTCAAGGAGATTGCTCTCCAAACTTTTGTCATTTAAGATGGTCATATCCTACATGAATTTTACTTGCTCATTTGCATATTCTCACTTGTTAATTAATTAACTAATTATCATTATTTTTTATTGATCAAACAACAAAGATCTACCTGGATCCAAATTGAATAGAAAGTGATTTCAACATTTACAAAAAGAAAATACTCCTTGATAAAGCATAGAAATATTTTATGGAAAGTTGAATACTGAAACTTAGAAAAACAATTATTTTGAAAATATTTGAAAGTTACACATTTTTGGTCAAATTTTGGTAATTGTATCAATTCAAGAATTTTAAACCACCTCCTTATATATATATAATGGTGTGATGTCTAAATTATGCAAAAATGAAAATAGCACTGACATCTCATTTTAACATATTTACCAAAATTACACAAATATCTTGGAATACTAAAGAGTAAATTTATTTAAGAAAATTGTCATTGTCTTCAACCATGGCCTCCAGACAATTTCAGAATCTCTTATGTTTCCACAATCCTTGCCTTCACTTCATCTTTGGTACATTATTTACATTATTCGGACTATTGTCCTCATCTTTGTCGCCATATTTATTACAACATTTCCGCCGTTGTATGCTCATGCCTTCTTCAGGTGGTTGGAATGTTGAACTGAGCCCTTTATTTTGCTCACTGGGGTTGACTGTTCTAGTTCCACATGCCAAGTTTAATGGATGTCAGTTATCAGTTATCTCCTGTTAATTTTCCCTCTGAAAGTTCTCCACTGCCTTAACCGGGTATTGAACTCATACTCTTTGGGTCCTGTGACTGGATCTAACTAATGCCTTTATCCACTGTGCCATGTGTCCTTGAGGATAAAGTGGAAAAAAGTGTTAGTTAGATTCAGAAATATAGACAGATTCATCTTTGGTGTTACAAGGAGTTTTCTTGGTTTCCCACTCAACTGTACCCCATATATAATAATCAAGGAGGTCTCAGTGTGGGGAGTTAGGTGGCCAGATGTAAGGAATGATTTGGTCACAGAAGTTGTTTGACAGCCATGACTGGGTTCTCCTGCTTGTGTGGCATGGTTCAGAGTCCTGTTGCCAGGCCTGGGGTCTTCCAGCAGCCAAACTCTTGACCCAGGGCAGCACTACCTCCTCAAGGCACTTGATGTAGACCTCTGTGTTGAGTCTGATGCTCTGTGGGAAGATGAATGGAGGCATAATGCTGCCATCACTAATGATCACTCCAAACATGATGTTGATTGGATATATCATCCAACTCTTTCTGAATCCTCTGCACTGTCCTCAGATTGACACCCAAGCACTCTGAAATGTTTATATTGGAGCTTCTAATGCAAATACCAAGCTGTACAACATGCTGTTTCCAAATTTCTGGTGGAATGAATAGTGTCGTGGTGATCTTTTTCTTACAAACAGTGCCCAACTGACCCTCCTATACAGTCCAGCAGACAAAATCAAAAACAAACAAAACACATGCATGAAATTAAAAATATAAAATGTCGATAATTTACCCATTGCACCCTGTATCACTATATATATATATATATATATATATATAAGCAGTAATTCTTTATTTGAACATGTTCTTTTAAATAGAACAGATAGCCTTTAGAGTTTTTTGTTTTTTTGTGGTGTCACATTTGTCATTTAATGTAAAGGAACTTGTCAAAACTGTATTAAATTATGATTACTTTCAACTATCATTGATCATTTTCAAGGAGAGTGGTAGAAAGTTGAGAGATGTCCATTTTAGACTTTATGAACATGCATTCACATTCCATGACTGTGAAATGCATTAGCATAACATAGCTAAAATAACCTTATGATTTAAAGTTTTCTGAACCATAAGGTCATCACATGGGCTTAGATTGAAACAAATTTTATTGATAGTGGTTTGCCATCTTTTGATGTGAAAGGCAACCAGAATTTGTAATTGTTTTTCACAGATGTAGTGATAGTTTTGTTGTTTTCTACTAAAATCTGATGGAAATTGGAAGTGGTGCTATGGATTATATATGTTTATATGACATTTTGCTCAGACAAATGACAGGTCAACCTTCTTGAGAGAAGTATATATTCAAGAAATCAATAAATGTTCAATGGACTTATCACATTGACCAACTTGAAAGATTTACATCAAATTGCTCATGAGGTTCAGATATTTGATAAATCTATTGAATTATCATCATTATTAATTACTGAATTATATATATATATATATATATATATATATATATATATAGAGAGAGAGATAGATACTATAATAATTATATTAATAATAGTACCTGTTGATATGCATAAGATTATATTATATAATAACACAACATCACAAAAATTAAAGTTGATTTTTGAAAAGTATCATGAATTTTATAAAATGTTTGATAACAATGATATATAACGATACCAAGAGACTGTGCCATTCATGGTAATAAGAAACTTGATATCTTGTTGCATTGGTTAGTAAACAGAATTATTTGACTAAAAAAATGAATATGAATAAAATGTAAGCATGACTTCAAGTTTTATACACAGGTGATCCTCAGGTATTAATGATTTTTGCATAAAAAATGTCATGTCACTGAAAATTGTGGGGAAATGAAAGTGCTGGTCTTCACTAACTTGTCATTAACACTAGTTACATTTACTGACTCAAACATACTTTGTTCTATCATAATGTTGGATTTATTCTGAATCTTTCATGCAGAAATCACCAAAAAGTTTGATTTTCCCTAAAGATGGAACATCACAAGCCTCTCGCTACTCACTATTTTCATGGCAGGTATTCTGATGAGCTTTAGTCCGTGGTACTACCAAACCTGATTTTGCAGTTGAGACCCACCATACCATGTATGCAAGGAGGAATCATCCTCATTTCTTTAGTGAGAAGTAAGTTCCATTCAGGCAGCTTCTTCCAAAGGACTGCTTCTTTGTGGAAGAGATTCCAATGTTTTTCCAGTCACTACAATCTTGACCTCTTGAAGTCTAGGGTTAACTGTTCTTTTTCCTACATAACTTCATTAACTGGACTTCTTGCTTTTTCTTATGCTCATACAGCACCACACAGTAACCCTCTACTTTGAGTGGCTCTTCAGCCGTGTATTGGGTGAACATTTGTATATATAAAAAAGAAAAAAAAAGGCAGTTTTCTCTATTCTTGCAATTAGAAAAAAAGGGGTGGATTCATATCATGTGCAAAACTTCATTTGTTGTGTTTTTATTTTATTACTTGGCTTATGTTTTATTCATGCAGCAATAAAAGCTCATATAAGCTCCTTTTGGATATTTTATGGAGTTTACTGGTGACAGGAATGTGTTTATGAATAAGCTTAAAAAATATGCTTTCCACTTTCGTCTTCACAACAGTGTTTTGTGGGGATGACTTGAATAAAGCATCTTTCTTCTGTTTGTCCTGTTTCCTGGTTGTACCACACTTGAAATGTATTCATTAGTTGCTATTACAGACTAACACAATTTATTTCTTGCCATTTATTATGTTCTTGGGCAGGCTTATTTAATGTTAACCCCTTATCAATTGCTGATCACAAAATTATTGTTCCTAAATCTCTGTTTTGGTTTGAAATATAAATTAGCAGTATATCTACTTTCCTTAATGTTTCATCTTCAAGCATTTTATGGTCAAAAACAGCCTTATTACTAGAATTTGCAGACAGTCTATAACACATGGACTTTTGGATCTGCTTGAAAATAGTCATTGGGTGGTTTGATGATACGTTAATATAAATATGGGTACTATTCCTCTTTCTGTATAGTCAGTGTACACCTTTACAGAGATCAAATGTGTAATTGAGGAAGTCCACTAATTTCAAGTGAGTCTTAATGTCAAAACCCAGTTCTTCAAAGATCCTAACAGTCTCCTTTATGATATTATTTCTACTCTTCCCATTGCAACCCCTGAGTGTTATTAGGCTGTCCTCTCCTTATATAATTATTAGGCCATCCTCCTTATATAAGCCTAAATGTTTCTTATTAGCTGCTTCAATTCATTTTAATAGCAGGTAGATACCAACCATTTCATGTACTTCTGCTTCATCAGAATTCTCCATGACAACATCAAAACTGTTCTGCTTGCTTTTCTTGATTCACATAGCTTTGTTGTAGCATACAACTGACTTCTCGCAGTGTTTAATGATTCCTACGTGACAGTCATTTATATTTATGTACAGTTTGGCTATACATGAACAATTGAAGGATCAAAATCCTTGATACCAAACTTTGCAAATGCACAATTTTTCTTATCTGTGATATAATTAAACCACTCCATAGAAGCTTTGGTATTTTTTCATTGATTACTTTGTAGCACTTCATGTAACATGCCATATACATTGCCCAGTAATTCTTTTACTGGTTTTACTAAAAGATGTTCAATAGAGTTTAAGAACCTACACACAAGCTTCACTTTAAAATGCTCTTTGTGATCTTTTAGTGTTATAAATACAGGTACTTTTGTGACATAAATAATAATGTTATCTGCTTCCAGCTTAGCAGTTGGTTTTTGTTTTCTTTACCTCCAAGTTGATGTAATGTTGCATATTTCTCAATGCTTTTCTGTTACTAACATCCTCATTAAAGAGTTTGTTATAATTCTATGGATCCATAGCAGATGCCTTTTTAGGATTTGTTATTCAGGACAAAATGCTTTCAATCAAGAAACATTTTAGCCTTTCTTCTGGAAACAGTTTTGCACTTCCTGGAATTCAAGAGTATTTACCATTTTAAGCATCTCTTTCTTAAAGTTGTTCAATTTTACATTCTGACATATGCATTTGCCTTACATTCATACCTCTCTACATTGGTGAAAATACTCAAGAAAATCAAAAGTCTTCCATTTTATCTTCAGAAAATGCTTCACATTTTGAATAAATGTAAGTTTGAATGTCTGTAAATCTGGTATAAGGTTATTCTTCAAAGTATAATCTAACTCTATATGGCTGGCCCATTTTTTATAAATATGCTTGTCTGCTATTGTGGCTAGCTAATCCCTGTTGCAGATGCCTTTGCAGGCACATCTATGTTTCTTCAATACCCACAAAGCCAGCTTGTGGTTTACAATGCAATTATGCTGAGCAGAACTTAATTACACTTTCTATGTGATAGTGAATAATCAGGGGTGATCAACAGTTTGAATAAGGCAGGTACACTGAAACCCTCATTCATGATTACTTGTGACGTATAGCTCTATTTTTAAAAAAATAATATGGTAATATTTAATTGATTAAAATGCCAATTAAATATCAATATTATTTTCTTAATAGGCTAAGATGGTTAGAATTCCTCCAACAGAAGAGATTATTGAATAAAAAGTCAGAAATACTTTTCTAGTGTAGGCATGAAAGCAAGTGTCTGCTGTGCTCCCTACTAATTAAATGATGAAATATTTATTCATATTTGTATTTCTAAAATCCCAGGGCATTTAATTTGTATTTAAGGATCACCCAAGTGTGAAACTGGCAATAGTACTTACATTTTCTTTATATTCATTTTTACCGTATATAATTGTATATTTGGGCAGCAATCGCTCTTTTATACAAGTTTTGTTAAAAAAGAACTGACAGGGTATTGCAGTTAATTCTTTTTTATTTAACTTTTCTTGTGTTTTTCTTTTCTGTACATAAAGTATATAGAAATCGTCTGAATGTTCTGCATGTTCAAGTGCTTTTTACTATACTTATTGCAATTATCAAAGATGATTTGATTTTGCTTTTAACTGAATGTCTGGATATTTTTATGTATGTATCTAGTGTTATAGGAATGTTTTATTCTCCAAGCATGGTCAGCACATTGTGGCTGTGTTCATAGTTGATGTTATTGAGTGTCTAATTTGGTGATCTCTGAGGTAATTCTGAATTACTTCATAGATCACCAAATTAGACTTTTTCTTTCTAAAGGTAACCAATAGTAACACTAGATACACAGATAAAAACGATAACATTAACATTTTTTATAAAAATCAGATGCATACAAACTATAAGCAGGATAAATCTTCCTTTAGAAAAATTCAACTCCAATCAACAAAAATAAGAAAATTAAATTATCTACTATAAAAAGTTTTAAACTGCTAACCTCATCATCAACAACAACTCATCTGCAAGATCCAAATTACAGATAACCAATATTATTTACGAATTTACAGGTACTTTAAGGAAGTATGTTCATGGTCACACCAAATTCATTAATAATTATATTGGACATACCACTACATGCCTAACAATAGGGCTCACGTTACATCTCTCTGACCAGAGCTCAATTAGATTTCATTTAAACACGCATATAGACCTAACAAACTCCATCTGCAATATACTAAAAATAATGGAATTATTATTAATAAAAAGAAAAAACCAATACTCCATAATATCAACTATGAACATAGCCATAATGTGCTGAGCATGTTTGGAAAGTAAAAAGATTCCTACAACTCTAGATACATACCTAAAAATATCCATACATTCAATTAAAAGTAAAAATAAAAATCATCCTTGATAATGGCTAAAAGAATAGCCAAAAGCACTCAGACATACAGAACATTTGGACAATTTTTGCATATTTTAGGTTCAGAAAAGAAAAAAAGAATATAAGAAAAATTTAATAAAAAAAATTAACCACAGTACCTTGTCAGTCATTTTTATTGAAATATATATATATATATATATATATATATAATTTCATTAAAATGACTGACAAGGTACTTCTGTTAAATTTTCTATGTTTTTTTTTTCGTTTTGTGTGTGTGCGTGTGTGCAAACAAGAGATTACTTTTTTGGACTTAGTGTGTGAAGAAATTGTCCAGATGATATCAAAACTCACTTATCAAGACAGCTGATCCAACATTTCTTGAATTATATCTCTATAAGGGCCCATTTAAACCAACATGAAAACTTCCATATGCAACATACTCATTGAAAATTCAAATATAATACACATCTCTAACTGCAAAAAAAAAGTTTACAAATAATTGAAGTCCTAATCATAAAAACAAAAATAAACAATAACAATATGATTTCTCACATATCCTTAGGAGATAATTAGATAAATTCCTTTTCCTTTTAAGTCCACTTATTTATCTATGTTTCTTAGGAAATTCCTCTCCAGCCCATCTTTGAGTCAACTTAAGTTTCAGTTTTCAGCTCACCTTTGAATTGGCAAACATAAAATTTTGTCAATGATTTTAGATAATCATAAAAGTAGTCCTTCGAAGAAGCTAACCAGGCAAAAAGCCGAATGGGTGGTCTCTTGTTCTGGAACACAAAGGGATGGATAGAGGTGATCAGACTCCATCAGTTTCCATATAAGCAGAGAGACAGGAAGTCAGTAAGTGAGTAGGTGATCAGTGTCCAGTGAGGGAGATAGCAGTCAACCATCGAAGCCAAAGGGAAAGCTTGGCAGTTTAGTGAGAATCCGTATTGTTGCTATTTCCCAACCAGTGTCTTGAAAAGCATTTGTCGTTATTTTTTGTTGAATACAATCATGCCTGAGGAGAAAAATATAGTGAATATAGTGTGTCAGGTGTATATGCAGACACCGCCGACTTTGGATGTCATCACCTGTGCAAAGGATGAGCGGAACATGTCATCACACAAACCATAACTACATAAACTATGAACACAGCCATAATGTGCTAGCCATATTCAGAAAGTAAAAACATATCTACCTCTCAACAACTTACATTTATAACAGAACAGGCAAAATCCTTGAAAATGGCTAATAGATTATCCAAAAGTATGCAGAATGTGCAGTCATTTGGACAATGTTGACATGCACTGAGGCCCAAAACTATCTTATTTTTATTTGCATAAAAGAAAATAAAAAAAACTTGTCAGGCAGATTTAATGAAACATGTATTACAGAGGGAATGTCGCTCAATACATGCATACACACACACACACACATAATATCTTCAGGCAATTTCAAGGTAGCAGAATTAGGTGATTTCCTAATTTTTTTATACTTAAAAGCTCTATATGTTAAATTTTTTATCTTTTTTTATATATGTATTGAGCACTTTTTAATAATGCTGTTTCCTGGTCTAATTCAACCCTGACCATAATTTTTTATTATATATATATATATATATATATATATATATATATATATACACACACACACTTCATTACAATATATATTTGAAAATGGATAATATTAAAACAGAAGGTTTTAAAACTTTTGTTGCTTGAATAAATTCTGTTCCATAATAGTTGCTACATTTACTCTCTGCTAATATATTAATTATTATGAAAGAAAGGTAATAATTTTTATACATGAATTTATATATTTTTTATTTTTCTTGGGGAAATTCAAATTATAACAAATCAAAGCAAGCAATTTTTTCTGAAATTTGTTGTCATGATTTTTCAATGTAATAATAAAGACAAGAAATTGTCTGAAAGAAAAACTTTGTTAATGTCTTTAAATTCTGGAAACCTATTGTGAAATATTGATTTTATTCAAAGCACAATTTACAATTTATTGAATTCCAACTTTGAAGTTTTTGTAGCAATCTCTTAATAAAACATCATTTTCTTTTTACATGCAACAATTGGAGACTTGTAATATTGTCATGACATATTTCATGTGTGTTCTGTGTTAATGACTGTGTTATATTGAATGTTTCCATTTACATCAAGATTGTGTTATCTGCTTCCTTTCTCACTAACAAAATTAATCTTACCAAATGTACTTATAAAAGATCAAACTATCGATTTCATTGATTTACAATCTATCAATAATTTCTTATTCACATCATTGGTATTGACTATTAATTACTTATGTCATTATAGAATATGAATTACCAAATTAAGTTTTTATTTCAATTTAACATGGATATGTGATTGCATAGATATTTATTTATTAAATTTGGTTTTATCTGGTACAATGCTATTGAAAGGGATCGAAACTCAACCAATTTGGCATCAATCAGAGATTCTACCCCTAAGCTATTGGTACATGGTAGAGAAAGGGAATCTTTTAACATATTGTATACATGATGTATATAAATGCTAAACCAGCAGCCAGAGAGGTCAATTCTGATGAAGAATGTTGCATTAAGCAGCAGCAGCTGCTAAAAATTCCCTTTTCCATAGTGCTCAATCAGTGAACATATATATATATATATATATATATATATACACACACACACACCAATAAAAATGCACTAAAATTAAGTTACATCTGTACTGAAAACTTAGAAAAAATTATTAAGAAACATAATGCTAATATCTTCAATAAACACTTAGACCAAAATCAAAGAAATTTAGACAATATAAAAATAAAAAGAGATGAAGATAAACAAAAATTATGTAACTGTAGAAATCCTCATAACTGTCCTCTACAAAATAAATGTTGCACGGAATCATTAGTATACCAATGCAATATCTCATCTATTGAGAATCCTGAAAACATAAAAATGTATATAGGTTGCACAAGCCATGAGTTCAAAAAGAGGTTCAATCAACATCAAACTTCATTTAGGATAAATAAATACAGAAATCAAACGTCCCTTTTGAAATATTTCTAGCACTTAAAAGAAACCAGTAAAATGGAAATTAATAAGAAAAGCTAGAATATTTAGGTTATTAAATGACCCATGTCCTTTGTGCATACATGAGAAACTATATATTACTAACTTTATAAAAAATAAAAATTTACTGAAAGAAATGAAATAGCTATTCTTTGCTGTCATTGTCAAACATTTTCCTTAAATAATATTTAAAAATAAAATAAAAAAATGGAGCTGGTAATATACATACTTATATTTGATATGAAAAAATAATTTAAGTAATTCTATTACATTTACTTGATTTAAAAAGAAATATAGTCTATTAGTAATTAAGAGTAAAAATATTTGAAAATTGTAGTTAAATATAACATATTCTAACCCAAACACCCCTTTTAGAAAGAATCTTTAAGTATAAAAGTATAAAATTTAATGAAAAAAATGCTGAAAAACTTTTTTTGTTAATAATAAAAAAACCCAGATGACATGTTGAACGGATGTCAAAATTCGTTGAAAAAAAATACACCCCTACCCTCCCTAAACTTAACCTCTTTTTTCAAACGTAACTCATAATTGATACAACAATAGTTAATAAAAATGAACACGCTACCGCCCCTGTCTAAATGATTGATTTTTCTGTATCCTTGGAAACAAAAATTATGAATTTATATGTGTGTAAAACTCAGTAAATTTAAAAATAAGTTATTCAAAATTAACTTGAAGATGAAACAGAACTAATGCTTTTAATTTAATTATATAATTAAATTTGAAGTTTTTAGCTTCAGTTTTTTGAAACATGGTTATTACTGTGTAAAAAAAAACCATATTTTAAATCAGTTAATTTATAATATTTATGCTCTGTAAATTTACATTGAGCACTTTTGAAAAAAAAATATCAATAAGAACATAAATTATATATCTTACTGTTTTTTCTTATATATATATATATATATATATATATATATATATATATATATATATATATATTTATATATAAATATATATAAAAAATGGTAAAATGAAAAAAGAAAAGAAATTTTTATGTTTATACATTCTTTATAGTTACAAAAATTTATAAATGCTCTGTTTATAATAAACAGTATTCAAAATAACATTTACTGGCATGAATGTTTGAGAAATTTTCATAGAAAATATAATTCCTCTGATTGAAAATTTTCGATTCTGTATCCTATATAAGGCATCAAACATTAAATATTTCATAATTTTTTACATTGGAATGAAGAAATCACAAAAAATAAATAAAAACAGTTGACTCTCTTGCAAAAAAAATAACAATTGATTATTTATTTTGATCTCTTATTTTGTATTGAAATATAAATGGCATTTTAGAAAAGAAAGTTCCATTTTAAAAATATGTTAAATCTCAAATAAATAGAATGTCATTATAAATTAAAAGGATTTAAACTGAAAGCAATGGTCACTGGGATAATGATGATTTATTCTTTGCAACTAACTCTAATCAAAGCACTTAAAAGACCACAGCAAGAGCTAATCAACTGTAAATTAATGAACTTAATTAGCTGAAGGCACTTTACTATTTTTTATTACTAATTACTATGTATTTCATATCTGCAATTGTTTAGTAATAGCAACTAGTGAACATTTTTATTGTATTTAGCTAAGAGTTTTTCTTTACTTTTCAATTGAGCATAGATTTCAGTTTAATCATGGAGATGGCAACAACCAATATTTGACAGAGACAAGTGTATTTGCAGAATCTGTTTTTTTTTGTTTTTTTTTTTCATCAATTTAAATGAATAAATAGGAATCAACCTTGCCTCAAATATCATTTATATAATTAAATAATCATTTTTCTTTTGTAAAATTTTATAATAAAATTTCTTTAAAATATTCCTTTATATTTTATAGGAATAAAAAATGATGGATAATCAGTTATTACTCCAGGAATTATGTTGTTGAATTTTGTCTTAAGAAAATATCCAAACTTAAATAATTTTATTTCTTTAAAAATCCTTAAAAATTAAATGAAAGACAAGTATATATTTATTTCAAATTTCTCTGATGCTGGTGATAATTAGTAATAAAAAAGGTTTTTATAATTTATATCAGCAATAAGTTATGTTTATTTGTTTAAAATGAATACTACACAACTTTTTTTTCTACAAAAGCTCAAAAGTTGTATTTTCGTAGTAAAATGAAGACTTAATCATATTTTTTATATAAAAATTTGTTGTTTCTTCTCAACTGAAAATCATTTGTGCTTTCTCCAGTCAAATTATAATCTCTATATTCTTTCTACTTTTAACAACATAAGCATCAGAACATTACAAATAGATTATGTAATATTATCGACTAGGTTTTTGGAAAAAAGATGAAGAGATGTGTATATCACAATAGTCCTTTATTGCTGGTCCTACATAAATCATTAAATCACTCTTTAAAAAAAAAACTTAATTCAAAAACCAGTGAAGAGGAGAGATATATTTTGCAGATTTAATTTGTCATTCTATATGAGATTGACAATTTAAAAAGTCAAATTCTTGTTAGTAAAGCAAAGACATTTATTATTTTATTTTTAATAAAATTTAGAGCCTTTTTTTTTTTTAACAAATTTATTAAAAACTGAAATTTAAAAGAAAAGGTTGAAAAAATTAAAAAATAACACAATTTCTTATATTAGAAGTTTTTGAAAAAAAAGTTTTTAAACTTTGTCCTTGATAAATCTTTGTGAATATTTTGAATTTTTTTTGTTTAATTTGTTTTGTTTTTTAAAATTGAAAAAATTATTTTTTTTTGTGAATGGAAAAGAATAAAATGTGACTGAAGAGGAAATAAGTTATCTTTTTGATGAATAACTAAACATCCAACAAGTATGGATATGTAGTAGTAAATGTCTTGAAAGGCAGGAAATGAATCTTTTTTTTTTCTTTTGACATGTATCTTTTATATATCTTTTTGTTTTTATCTTAATAGTTAAATATTTTGACATAAAAAGAATTCAACATTTCTTAAACTTCAGTTTCTCAAATGTATTTTAAGATTCAAATAATTTCATTATAGATGGTAGAGGAAATTTTTCAAAAATTTGAAATAAGTTTTAAATGATGTACAAATATTATCTTTTTATGGAAATTATAAGCTGACTAAATTCTATTTTAAGTTTCTTCTTAGTTGGAATCTTGTTTCATTAACAATATTTAATAAAAATGAGTTTAATTTTGTTTGGAGTTGGTCAACCTACAAAATATGTTTTAATGTTGTGTCTGTTATCATCTAAGAGTATAAAGTTTGTTGTGAAATTTCAATTTATGTAGATTTTCATAATTATTCCTGATGCACATGTAATAATTATTACAAACTGAAAGGCCAAAATTCTCCCCCACTCCTCAAATAATTTTGCTGACATTTTTCATTATTTCCCTTACCATCTTCTCTAGTGTAGTATTTGTTTCAGCAGAAAGGAAAATCGTATTTACTGATTCTTTACCATTTCAGGTTATTGCATTCAGCAACTGATACAATTTAAAGCTTACTTAAAAAAGGGATTTATTATAAAACTTGTTTCTGTATTTTCTATTTTCCAGAAAAGACAGTCATTCTCTAGTGTAGACTTTTTGCTCTCTGCTTTCAAGGTATGGTTGAATTGTCCCAACCAAAGAAATTGAATAATGGGGGGGAAAAAAAAGTAAAAAAAAGGGTCACAAACTGCATTTCCTCCACTTTGAGCTGCATTCATGTTGACAACTATTATGATGTCATTGTGTAAAACTGTTGTCACACCTGACCTAATTACCTCCCCTTGTCTTGTTCACTTGTTATTATTTTCATGTTCTTATTTGCTATCATTTTCTTTCTTTTTTAGATTTTTTCTTTTATGTTTTGTTTTTTTAAAATGAAGGAAAGCTCCTAAAAAAAACATTAATACAAGATTCTCAGCATCAAAATTAATATGGGAAGACAATCAATTTTGTTTTTTTAAATATTTTTATTTAAAAAGATTGTTGCAAGACTGGAAAAAAAAGAAAAAAAAACGTTTTTGTTTTCAAGGCTTTGATGGATAAATAAGTTTTTGCAATAAAACAGTTTATCTTTTTGAGTTTTTCCCATGACATATTTTATTTATTTTAACGACCTTCACCCTTTGGCAATGTCTATTGTTTTAAAAAGCAATCATTAGAATTTGAATAAAACCTAAACACATGAAAATGAATTTATACTTTTTTTTTTTTTTTTTGTTCTTGAGAATTTTCAACAAAAATATTAAATTTATACTATTTAAATTTTCATGAAACTTTTGTTTCATGTTTTGTTAATATATTCATGACATTTCGGACATTGTACTTTCCAATACCTGGCTTATCAATATTGAACAAAAAACTTGAAGAGTTGAGTTAAAGGGAGATAACTGACTCAATCTGGAAGAGGCTAATGGCAAATAGAATTTATAAAAATTTTCACCCAGAAATCAGTTAGATGAAATAAAGGGTTGAGTTTGAAATTCCGTTTCACCTGAAGAAGGCCGGAATTCCAAAACAGTTCAAAACGTCATGTAAATATAGCAAAAAAGATGAAGACAATAGTCTGAAATCTGTAAATATGTAAATGAATTTACAATTTTTCATCTTGAAAATATACAACAAAAATATTAAAACTATTTATTTATTTATTTTTATTTTTAAGAATAATTTTATAGTTACAACATTATAAAAATGAATACAATTAAAATTAATGCAATGCAATATAATATTTACCAATTTATAAAGAAATAAATATGAAAAACTTTTTATTCATAAATTTATAAACATTTACTAAATTATTAAAATATCTGAACCAACTACAAAGAAATCCTCATTTACCATTTTGTAAAGTTTGAATCAATTGGCAATTAACCAATATTTTGCCAACCATTCGAATAAATAATAAATAAATAATGTTTATTATTTTTGTTATCAATTCTTTAGAACAATGAAAATGTATAAATTCACTTTCATCATATGTTTAGGTTTTATTTTTACAAGAAGTCAGTTAAAGAAAAAATTTTCATAGAAAAATCTGAAGAAATTAAATAATAGAGAATATTCAAAAATTTAATTTCTTAAATCTTATCAAAGAATTAAAATTTAGTTTATCTAAATTTTAGATAAAATTTAATCTATTTACACAATTTACATTGTTTGGACTGTTGTCCTTATCTTCATTGTCATATTCACAACATTTCAGCCATTGTACATGCTGGCTTTCTTTGGGTGATATTTGTTTAAATTTTGAACTGAACACAGAACAGTCAATCTTTATGTTGGTGTTTCTATAGATTGGTTTGATGACATTTGTGTAGACATTCTTCCCATGTTTATTTCCTGAAATGAGCTGACATATAACTGTTACGTTCCTGGGTTGCTCAGTAAAATCACTAAGAATATGTTCCATTTCCTCCACCCACTGCTTGCAAATAGCAAATATCTTGACAGTGATTGGCAAAGGTTAAGTTCTTTCCTCACAGTTTGTTGTTGCCTTGCCGTTCATAGGTGAGAATTGCAATTTCAAAGCCGTCACCTTTATTTTTTCCTTTGTGTGTCGCTGTAAATAAACAGTGGAAGATTATTTACACAAATGTGATTAAACCAATCTTCAGAAATGCCAACATACAGATTGACTATTCTATTTTTGGATTAAAACATAAACAAATATTACCTGAAGAAGGCTGGAGCATACAACTGCTGAAAATTGTGATTATGACAATAAAAATGAGGACAACAGTTCAAACAATGTAAATAGTGTAAATAAACTAAATTTTAGATAATTCTTTGATAAGATTTAAGAAACTAAATTTTTGAATAATGATAAGGACATGTCTGAACAATGTAAATAGTTACAATACCTCATCTCAGAAATATAGGCAAAATTTAGTTTGATCAAATTTGTTTAAAACTAGTTTAAGCTTCATGCATTTATTTAAGATGAAATGCAAAATTAAGTTCTGCTGCTAAAGTTATTTTCCATTTTAAATTTTTTTATTTTTAAACCAATAATGATTATTTTAGTTTAATTTTTAGAATTTTACAACTTTATGCAAATTTTTGTTTGTTGGCGATGAGTCCAGATAAGAAAAAAAAAAAACAATAAGATTTTTTAAATTTAAGAATTCTTATCAAAAAATAAAAAAAAAATTGAATAATAATTGGTTCTTTATTAAAAAAATAAATAAAAACAAGATGTTATAATTAGAACTAAAACTAAATCTGTGTTATTTTGCTGATTTTTAAAAATGTTTTTGATTATTTATTAATAAGTATAAAATATAATGTAATAATACAGAAAACAAAAACTAACCTGATATCTGCAATAACATTTGCTCCAAAATGAGTTTGACTTCTGCTTGAGATAGCAATTTCTTTAATAAATTTGCATACTTCTAAAATGAATCGTTTCATTTTAATGTTCAGTGAGTGACACAAAAAAAATTTAAATTATTAGGAAAGAATATCAATTTTCTTTCAAGTGAATTTAAAACTATAAATATTGGCTTCTGAATTAACCTGATGATAGAAAAAGAATTGTTAAAATAAGTCAGGAAAGAAAAGAAGGGAAAACTGTGCAAGCAATTATCTTCTTGTCGTCCCCCACTGCATTTTGTGGCTCTTGCTTGCTTAGATGACCATTCAAACTCATATGACTTACTTACACTCTAGGAATCAGAAATACCAGCTTTGCCTGACAAACGGCGTTCTTTCAAGAGGATAGAATCTATGAAATTACCAGCCATTCCGCGATCACCTCCGGTGCTTCCTGCACGGACTAGGCCACACTCTGTGGATATGGGCTCTTCTCTCAACCAGTTCAAGGTGTGTGCCATTGAATCAACCAAAAATTATTCTTGCTGCATTGCAACACTTCCAAATAACTGCTTATTGCTTTCCAAAGGCAAAAAAAAAAAACCTTTGTGCTCTTTTTTTCATTCTTTATCATTTTTTCTTATCATTTTTATCTTTTTTATTTGTAGCCATAAATTAGTTTTTCTTTTTTTCATTTTTCTTGGGTTTTTCCTATTTTGGGGTTTTTCCTATTTTGGGTTTTTTTTTTTTTCTTACTTCCCTCCTTCATTCTACAGCCACAGATTTACATGTTTCAAGCACTTTTGATTCTCTCTGTATTCCTCTGTGTTAAATATTTGCAGATGGAGAATTAAGGTTCTTATAAGGATCTCTCTTTTCCTTTCTACTTGTTTTCTCCCAGTTACTTATTTAAAAAGACATTATTTTAACCTTTCTTGCTTTATGAGCAATTTTTTACTTCCACTTGTGAAGTTTTGTAATTTCTTTTTTATTATAGAATCATTTTCCCTTCCTCTTGTAAGTAATTTCAGATAAGAAAAATGGATTCCTTATAAGAATCAACTTTAAAAAAGAAAATGTCTGACCTCTTGTCTCTTTCATGCGTTGCATGTTGACTTTTGCTATGTAATGATTGGTGAGCTGCTGCTGCTGCTATTTACCCCACCATCCTTTTCCTTGTCTATTTTCCTTTATTTTCCTCCTTTTCAATCAGTTTTATTTTGACTCCATCTTTTTTTAAGAGAGGTGTAGGATTTCATTCTTCTAAACTTTCAGTGATTTTTCTTTAGTACTTCTTTTATTCTTTTGAAGAATTTATTTCTCTTTCGTTCTGTCTGTCTTCCATTCTTCTTTAAGTGAAAACTCAGTCATAAATAAAAAAAAAAAATAATTTTATTTTTAAATGACCTCCATTTTATCTTACTTCACAAGATATTGGTAGGTTAAAAATAATCTTTTCTCTTTTAAAAAAGATGAAAAATGGATCACAATCCGTGGGTGAATTTCTGTCATTTATTATGACAGAGAATGAACATTTCCTGGTTCAGTAACTGGTCACAGTTTTAACAAAATGACACAAGAGCAAACACAATGCATTACTTATATATAAATGGATAAAACTGAAAATATAAAATGCCTGAAAAAATTATTTTCAAAAAAACTTCAATTAAAGGTAGAATGTTTTGTGGGGGTCATGCAGGAAAAATTAACCTTGAGGCTATAAATATACACTCTGATAAATCTTTACTTCAGTTCAATAAATAAATAAATAAATAAAAAGTGTTACATAAGTCATGGAAACAGGACAGACTCAGGTTTGAGAGAGAGTCAACACCAAACGTGACCAGCACTTATTAGGTACTAGAAGAAAGGGTTTTTTTCATTTTTATTAATAACAAACATAATCTTTTAGTAAGACTTTGTTGCCATTTGAATCTTGTTTTGTGGATGGAGACTGATCAACATCCATCACTTCTGGTTTGTTTTCAGATTGGCTGCTTTTGAGTTTAGGAACTTGATGAATATAACTACTACTATTACTCTTATCTTTCTGACCATTGGTTCTGAGAGATTTTGGATCTTCAGAGGGTTGGTCACCTTAACTTCATGGCTCTCTTTCGCTTCCTCTGAATCCAACTTACACTTTTTGCTAGATTCTGAAGTGAATTTACACACTTGCTGAAGTCTTGGTATCAGAACCATTAATTGCACCATTAGAAATGCTGGCTTTAGAAGAATCTGTCAGCTGTGGTGATGCACCAGGAATAGGAATATTTCCAGTCTCCTAGGCATAATAGTCTCTGAAGCAGGTGGCACAAAGGAGGTTTTAGATGGTTTGAATTTGTGGTTGTGAATGCTCCACATTAGGATGGATTTGCCCTGTTAGCATGAGGGTGGGGGTACAATTGGGACAAGTGCTGAACCACCAGTAGTGGCGGTACTACTGCTGATTGGTTTACTATTTGCCACAGTTGCTGTTGAACTGATTACTGGAATGGTTGCTTGCAGATTATTAGTAGGAAATTTAGATTGACTCTCCAAAGCAATTTTGCTTACTATTGTGAACAATGACTTTGCAGATGGTGTGGAAGAAGACAAAGATGAATCAGGAATTTTGCTGACACTACAAATCGATGGTTTTGCCTTTGTGTCAACTAGCTGTTTTCTATGACTTAACGTAACGAGTGTTTTAAATATAAGAAAGCCAGTCACAGTTAATAGAAAAAGAAAATTTTAATTTTCTAGCTCAGCTGAAAATGAATATTTTTAATGAAACAAAAATAGCCAGAGTTAGTTTTCTGAAATTCAGTAATTATTCATTTATCTATTTTTTGTTTTCTGCTTTAAATGTAAATTAATTTTCTGTTTGATAAATAAAAGTAAAAAAGGAAATATCTCCTTTGAGAGAATTATGTCTTATCATCAGAGGTTAATATAGAAAATTTCAATACTTTTTACAATTATTTAAATTATGCAGCAGATTATAATTATTCTGTTTCAACATTACACTTTGATCAATGTTGTACAAATTTCATACAAGAAGAAAAATGTCATAGATAAAATTTTAATGAAATATGTAATATTAATAATAAAGACTTAATATTTAAAACATATTTTATTGATTATTTAATTTAATCAAATCTTGAATATTTTCCCAAATATATTTTATATTTAACATTATAATTTTAATATTGAATACAATAGGAAATATTTAAAATTTTGAAAATTAAAATTTATTTCCAAAAGTGACATTCAAGATCCAAATAAAAGTGAAAAAGAAAATTAGTTTCCTATTTTTAAATGTTTTATTTTGCTATATTTTAATTGAAACTTAGTTCTCCTCCCACCATCACCCAAAGTATTTCTCCTAGTCCAAATGTTACAATCTTTTCCAAATCCTAACTTTTTCTTTCTTGAAATATTAATTTTCCTGCTCGATTTAAAAAAATATGGTGATGTGGTTTATATATTTTGGGATAAAATAAGTTGAATTTCTGTTGATTTAATGCAGATTTGCAAATTGTAGAAAATAACTTTCTCAAATGACTTTGATTTTAAACACAGATATGGTAGGCAACCACAGAAGACCTCCTATTTATTTTGGACATATTGATTGGGGTCATTTTTTTCTGTTTCATTTCATTTTAAAGAAACCTCCATTAAATCTTTGATTATCTTGAGAGAATACAGCATGCATAAAGTATACAGATGAATACATTTTTATCTCCCATAGATTATTGACTTATAAATAATAATTAATTTTGTTAGAACATCCTCAATTTTATTTTCATGTTTTTGGTTAGTTTAGTTTTTCCTTCAGGTGTAGTTTTGTTTGCTGTTGCCTCTGATATGGTCTGTTAACTTTCTTGCATTGTTTATTGACTAACTAGGTGGGATACATGTGTCATTTTCTGAACAATGTCCACTTATTTTTGTTTATTCATTCATGTTAATTTCTTTTATTTTATAAAAACATTGAGCCAAGTGGGCAAAATAAAATCAAAATATCTATTTACATTGCTCTACATTACAGTGATGTCAACAGACCATGACATACAAAGCACAAGACAAAATTACACTAGAAAAAAATGTTGGGCAATGAACACAAAAACTGAAATTTAAGGAAAACTATGATGAAAATGAGGACAATTTAAAGATACTTTGATTTGTTTGATTTGTTATTGACAGTTTATCAACATTTTGCAAATTATTTAAAACCAGAAAATAATTCTAGATTGCAAGCATTTTTTAAGATAATAATGATTTACTGGCCACAAGTCCTAATAATTAACTCAAAGCTGGGTGGATTCATATGTTTCTCAAGGATATTTACACGTAAGTGTTGACTGGAATTGGAACTTAGCCTCCGATTTTTATTCCAAGCCATTATCCATTACACCACCTGCACATCCAAGCTTATTGCACCTGGTATTCCTAAGTGGTCACCCATCTAGGTACTAACCAGTCATGATGTTGGTAATCATGTGGGGACCAATGTTTCAATGTGATATTAAACTGAAAATTTTTCTTTATCTTGAAACTAACCAACATTCAATTTTTTTGCTTAAGATTAAAACTTTCTTTCAATATTTTGCTCTGAAATCAAATTTTAGATATTTGGAAGTCAGTTTGTTCATTTCTTTGATCATTTCATCTTTGTTTTTTGTTTTTCATTCCATTTTCTTTTTTTTTTTATGTTCCAGAATGGTAGATTTTTTCCTTTTTTTTATTTTTATTTCATTTTTTTGTTCAAAGAACCTTGTCATAGCTTTACTAAGGTGTTAAGCTATATCTTCCATTTGCTTGGTGATGGGCTGATTACTGCATTAGCACAACAGTATGTGTTCAAATCAAACATCTCACTCAAGGAGATTAGCATTGTAAAACACACAGACCTTATTAGACTTGTTTTTAAACACTTTATAAGTTAAAACATGTCTGTATCTTGAAATACTGTATTTATTCCCCTCACCCAATGTTTTTTGGTTGCTTTATACTTTAGCTTTCAAATGAAACTTAGAAATTTAAAACCAAATAGCAGCATCTAATGCTACTCAAACTCACACTCAAAGAACTTACTATGTCACATAGTAACACTTTTATCTTGTATACAGTGGTACAAGATGAGAATGTTTGCCTTGTTCTAATTTTTTTTGGATTCCTTATGAGTTCATCTCAAGCCTGAAGAATATTTCAGCCAGAAACACTGGAAGAAAAAAAAGAAAATATGCAGAATAATGAAAATACTTTCTCTCAACATAAAATTTAGTTTTCATAAAAACAATTTAAATGTAAATAAACCCATTTAAGAAGTTTAAACAAACCACTTACATGAGAAACGTCTTACTAAAAGATTAAATTATTCCAAATAACTTTTTAAATGAAGTTGCGTTTAATATGCTGTTGATTTTAAAATCTTAAATTGTCAAGATTTCCAAATCTAATTCCTTCATCAATTACTTTGTCATTATGTTGTTTTGTTTTTAATTTCTCAGGCAATGTAATTTTATTATTCATAAATTCTTTTTTAACTGTCTTTATTATCTTTTTTTAATTTTCTGTTTTTATTTCATATTAAATATTTTACTTTTGTTATATATGTTGGCACCACCAGCAAATAATACTTTAGAACTCACTGCTGCACTTGGCAATTGAATTCAATTTTGTTTTTTGTTTGACATTATCAGACGCAATTTGGGGGTGGGGATTTACCAAATAAAATTGTTTTCTGAAGTATTTTTATTATTTTTCAGACTCATCTTCATCTTTGTTGTTTTTAATACATTTTGGCTAATATAGTCTCTGTTCTTCTCTCAATGATAATTGCATCCAGTGGTCTTTAGAAGTGTCATTTTCTTTCTTTCTGTTTTCTCTTTTTTCTTTCCTCTCTCTCTCTCTCTTTCTTTCCTCTCTCTCTCCCTCTTTTTCTTTTCTTTCTCTCTCTCTTTCTCTTTTTCTTTCCTTTTGTTTTCTCTTTCCTTTCTGCTCTTGTTTCTTTCCTTTTTTTTCTCTTTTTCTTTGCTTTCTCTCTCTCTCTCTCTCTCTCTCTCTCTCTCTCTCTCAAAAGGTCTCCAAAGAAGGACAGTTCAACTCAATGCTTGGACTCTGTATTAAGGTTTTTTGTTTATGGAGTTAATATGAGAATGAGATTAGAATAGTTTTATTTATTCTTATCAAGGAATTCGTTTTTGTTACTTTATTTTATGGAAACATTAATGAATTCCTTGTATCATAGTTAAAGTTTTCAAATAACATTTTAAAATATCTCATCTGTTATATTAACATGACTAAAACAAGACTTTAACACTCAGTCCTATCATTCTGTTAGACTGAAATTTGAGTTGAGAGGATAAAAAAAGAAAAACACAAAGAGAATTTTAAAGATCATGAAATGCAACTAAAGAATATTGGTGAATTTATTGGTTGAAATTCTGTGTTCAAAATTACTTGGCAACTTTTGAGATCATTGAATAAATTGGTGTTTCCTAAAATCAAAAAAGTTACACTTTCTACATAAGCAATTCATTCTATTAAACTGTAGAGTTTGACAATGTATCATTAAATAGAAATAAGTACAAACTTTGCATATCAAGATTGTTATTACAAACTGACATTTGTAAATGTCTTTTGTCAAACAAAAGAGAGAAAGAAATTGCTTGTATATTCTGTATTTTTGCCTCCAAAACGGAAAGAAAATTTTTGTATCAAACCATTTCTTATTTTTTCACTTCCTGTTTTCATTTTTGATGTCCTATTGAGATTTGTTAGATTATTTGATAAACGCAGTGTTGCATGACATTGCATTCCTAGTATTAGTTTTAGCTGCTTTTCTACTAGAATGGCAGGCAAAAAACGTGGCTTCCCGTAGGTGTGAATCTGTACTTTTTAAGTTAGGGGCTACTGAAATGTTATCAGCCCTCCACACTCACAGAAATCAGTATTTTAATGTTTGGTCATTAAAATACTAATTTCAAGAAGTGGTTCTTGTTGAGAACTTTTCTGACCCCACCTCCTCAGTACAAAATTGCACATGGATTGTTTGACTTATTTGTTTTTAGTTTTATGGATGAATGTTTTTGCTGATAATGAATTTCTGTTGAACCATTTTTAATTATTACTTAAACAAATGATTGATTATCAGTTTGTCAAATATTCTATTATCAATTAATTGAATGGTAACAGAACATTTTTATCATTTAAAGCTAAAAAAAATTTTTTAAAATAAAAAAAAATCTTTTTGTAAGATAATAATTTTATTTTTTTTTATCAATTCATTATTAAATGGGGAACTTGAGAAATTATTTTTCTTTCAGAAAAATTTTGCTACATTGTTTTAAATCTTAAATGATAATCAAAATTTCATTTTATGCTTTGGTCTTCTGTCTTTGACAAAAAGCTGACAAGCTAAAAACTTCTACAAGGCAAAGACATTATTTAAAAAAGCCAAGTAAATTGCTTAATTTGTTAAAGACAATGAACAGAAATCATAATTGGTCAATACAATTTGTATATTTTTATTAGAAATATAGATTTTGTTATTTGGTATTCTTAGACATTGTTTTAAATGTTTTGTTTTTAACCCTTTTTTTTCAGTTTTGCTTCATCCATTTAAATTGACTTTCTCCTTTTTGACTGTATAGAACCCAAAGAAGAAAAAAAAAAAGTCATGTCTGTTTCTTATAATCACAAAATAAAATTTTACATTTAAATGTGACTGTCACTTTAAAGGTTTTAGTGTCTGCCTTAATAGCCACTAATTCATTTCTCTACACAATTTTGTTTTGTCATAGAGTCCTGAAACTGTCAATCATGTTTTCTGTTGAACTTATAATTATTTCAACATAAAATATTTTCTTTATTATTCACACTGTTGTCTTCAGTTTTATAACACATTTTAGATAAATATTCTTCAGCTTTTCTCAGGTGTATATTGTATTTAGGGGTTTTTGAAAGTCATTTAATAGCTTTTTCTTTCCAGTTTTACTATTTCTTCACTTGGTTTACTACAGAGTCACTAAGTTGTCTTGTGTTAGTCAGTCTGAGAATAAATGAGACTAAAAAAAAAAGATCTGTGTCAGTTCTTCTGAAGAGATCAGCTTTTTTTTTGTTAACACTTCTCACAAGAGAGGCCAATGAAAAGGCTGATCCCTTGATAACAATTGACAAGGATTTTTTTTTTTTTTTTTACTTTCATTTATTCTCAAATTAACATAATAGAAGGATGTGTGGGTGGTGTAATGGATAATGGAACTGAGTTTGAATTCCAGTTGAGTTCCTTACATTCACATACGTGCAAATACCCTTGCGAAAGGTATGAATTCATTTCTTCTTCCCCAGCTAGGGGTTAAATAATAGGACATGAACCGGAAAAAATCATAGTTTTCTCTCAAAAAATGTTAATGCATTATTTACATACAAAAATGAAATTCTTCATTAATGTCCACACTTTATGAAATATGTTTCACCTTTTAAATAATGCACAAAGGATTGATAAGCCATTAATGACTAATACAAGATGTTAAAACTGATTCCCAATATTCTATTTGACTCTGGTGCTCTTTTGGGGCAAATAAAAAGGAAGAAAAATATATGGTCTTTAATTTTGAGAAGAGTCATTATCATTCAAAGAGTTTTTCAGACAATTCATTGTTTTTGTTAATTTTTATTTTCCTTCCATTGTTTTCGTCGATCCTTTCTACAGTCTTCTTTGGGTTTATGATTTGTTTGCAAAGACAACACCTATTTTTATCTGATAACACAAAGGAAAACAAATTGAAACATTAATATCAATACTTTTAAAATAAGTTTTTCTATTTTCAGCAACACATGCAGCACAGCAAGAATTTCATCTGGTGTCACTGTTGAGTAACAAAAGCACCACTGCATTGGAATTGAAACTAACTCAACTTAATGTTTTCCAATTCTTACAATTTTTTTTTTCACTTTTTGTAGACATTTTCTGTTAATTATTAAGACTTTCTCCTTATATTCTTACAGGAAATGTTGTAAATTAACCTTTTCATCAAACTTTTGACTTGTAAGGAACCAATTCTTAGTAAGAGAGTTACTATGGTAAAGACACAACTGTAGTTGTTTCTTCCTTGAACTACTCAACTATAAAAGAAATGGTCAAATCTCACTTGCAAACAAGTCAAATTGCATTGAATAAATCTTAATGTTTGTCTCTTTTTCTTTACAGTTAAAAAAAAGGGTTATATGATTTAAAAGCAATCTGATATTATAATGTCCAAAAATTCTTTAAATTTCTGTATGGGATGAGGAATTATGATTATTTACACACAGACTATTGTCCTCATCTTTGTTGTTGTTATCACAGTTTAATTTCCATCTGAATTGCTGGGTTGAGGAGTTATTATTTATGTGCTGACTATTTGGTTGTTTGTTAAATACATTCAGCTGCACCTTTTATATATTATAATCTAGCTATGGCTATAGAGTTGATATCATTGTGTTTTATTTTTCCATTGGTTGTGGTTGAAACAACATAAGATAGATAAACATTATACTGGAGTGTGTGCCTTATTTTCAGTTTCACAGGTTTTCTGCTGATGACTTTTGCCCTGTGTTTAAGACAAAAATTAACCGTTTCTTAACACAATGTATGGGCTGAAACAAATTTCAAATACAACAATATGTGTGTTGTTTTTTGTGTTTATGCTATATCCGCCTTTTTGTGCAGATTACAAGGACATCCAAAAAAGGAAATTTCTTATTATCCCCTTTTTCTTTTTTGAATTGTATAGATGGTCTGATTTCAGCTGGGTTCAAGGCAAGATCTTCATAAAAATTCATATAAATGTTAGTGATCATAGGAGAAAGTGGAGAACCCATAGCTAAACCATTTTCCTGTGAATATATATCAGGTTTAAAGTAGAAATGTGTTGTCCATACACAAAACATTAACATTTCCAATAAATTGTTGCAGATGTTGGTACAGTTAAGACAATGGTTGTTATTCAATTTGTCCCATAGAATCAGCCAGGATCATTCTGTTGATAATTTGTCAAAGAGGTTGAACACATCAAAGCTCTATTAATGATGACAAGATGCTCACTTATTTAATCAATTTCATGAAATGGGCAAAGTTTTTCACATATTTTGGTGTTTTGTATTAGAATATCAGCCAAAAAGTGATTCAAGGCTTATCATGTAAAGCTAAGCCAATTAACTATGGGACTTAACCAAATCTATTGTGCATCTGAGAAAGGTCATACATGTTGGGCTGTGGTATTGTATCAAATATCTGTATTTATAAAATGTAAAGTGATCCTAATCTTTTAGGCTCTAAAACAGTTTCTCTCTGTAGATATGGTGGAATATTTCCTTACCTTTTAATAACTACATAATTCAATTGTATTTGACTTTCATTGTACACTTTTCTGTCAAATTTGACTCCATCATTTTTTTTATCAATTAGAATGATGATGATGAAATTTTTGTCTCTTTGTTGAGATCTAGGTGCCAACTTTGAAGGTGATATTTCATTAGGCTGGTGTTATATTCCCCAAAACATATACCATTTTTCATCTTAATTCATCTGCCTGATACTTTGGCAATTTTCAGACCACTTTCTCTCTAGAGCTTAATAATTTCAAATCTGCTATTCACTAGTTGATGAATTTAAATTCAAAGCTTTTGTTAAGAAACCATTTCTTTCTTCAGTTGTTAGACATTGATATTGAAAATTTCTTTCATTGGTTTGTTTTATTCTGTTAATAATGTATTGGATTTTTTGTAGTCTGTGGATTTTTCCTAGCTGATAAATTTTTTAAACCCATACTTGTACAAATTTCCCAATCCTCTATTAATTCTTGCTCTGTTAACAAAGGTGGCTTCTTTTTATTCTTCATGTGATTTTTGAAGATGGTATTTTAAATCTGCCGTACAATGTGTCATTTTTTTTTCACTATTGTTCAAATTGTTCATTACATTAATTTTTCTTTGCCTTTGTTAGTTTTGAATCTCAGACATGGTGGTATTTGATTTTTCTCAAATGAAGAAGAAAGCCACAGAATGGACAAAATGGTCTGAGAACGATGAAAATAACAAAAAGAACATATTCAGTTATTTGAAAAACTCTTTGAAGAAAAATATACTAAAGAATTTCTAATGGCTACCAAATAAAACATACACTTTTGTACCAAATATGGATGCCATCTGGATCTTTTCAACATCAAGAATAAGCATGCCTGTTCGAATAAAAATGAAAGTGCATGTTTTTTTATGTCACAAGATTCCTGGAATTGTATAATGGTGTTATGAAGAAAATTATTGGAAAAATAATAAGTGTGCCAGGAGGAGGGGGTGGGAATAATTGAAGGAAATAATTTGCTTGTTTTGGCATTTGTATTTGGTAGACATGAAGAAGGTTGAAGAATATATTGGCTTAATAAAAACAAGGACAAATGAAATATTTTATTATATTTAAATATTTTATCAGCACATGTATTGAGAATTAAATAATTGTAATTATTTATCTTTTCAATTTTTAAATGATTTGATAATTTTATTTTTTCTAATGTTTTAATATATTGTTCATTTTGAATTTACTTTTTTAATAATTGATAACATTGAATATTTAACTTTTTTTCCAAATCTCAATTCATCTTTCAATATTCATTGAAACATTTCAATCATATGTGGAAGATTATAACAGTTGGTGTTATTATTATTACTGTATAGCTAATTAAAAGTGGATTATCCAAACTGCTATCTGAAACAATAGCAGTTTGGATAATCCACTTTTAAGATTACTTGAGAACAAGTTTAAATTTTTTATCATAGAAGAAAGATTCTAATCCAGTTTTCTTTTCTATATAATATAAATAGAAAATGTCTTCTGCATAAATGATGTTTATGTTCAGATTTATGCTATAGTCATCTTCTAAAAATGTTCCAAGGTTTTTTTCTTAAAATTTATACATAAATGAAAGTCAAGATTTTACAGGGGAATATATATATATATATATATATATATATATATATATATATATATATATATATTTATAAAAACCTAAAGAGCTAGGTAAACTTACCTCAGTTTCACCTAAACAGATCGTCAGGGCCATATTAAAAAAAAATGTCACAGGTATAAAGCAGGTGATAAATTTTGTTCCCTATGCATGGAAGAAAAGTTAGCTATTGCTAGCTATAAAGAACCCAATAATTTATTAAATCTAAAATTGGAAATTCTTAGTAGGTGTAGACATAGGAAACGCTCAAGTGAAAATTTAGGATTCCTAAATTTTCACTTGAGGATGAAACAGGGCTTGTTACTTTAATTCAATTTAATTTCAATAATTATATTGAGGTTTTTGGCTCTTGTTTTTGAAACATGAGAACTCTTATGTAGCGAAGGAATCATTTTTTACAAAAAATAATTATAATATTATAAGCACACACACACACACTATTGTCCAAAAATTTGGGGCCACCCTCTAGATTTTAAAGAATTGCTTAAAGATTGAAAGTTGCATGTTCAAATTAATTTACTAACTTACTTCAGGTCAGAGGGACTTTCTCTTCCTGAATGGTTTTATTATATATTTAATAACAAAATTAAGCCATTACTGAATAAAGTTTTTTTTTAAATTTTAGCTTTTTTTTTTTTTTTTTTTTTTTTTCTCTCTTGCTGGCTAATCTTAGGGGTGGTGGATTTAAATTTTAAGTAACATCCTCTCTGAAAAAAAAAAAAACCTCAACACCACACACTAATGAGTTAAATAGTTTCAGCATCTAGGTTAGTAGGAATTAATTAAACCAAAGCAGGTATCAATAGTTATTAAACCCTGGGGCTGGCAACAAACATTTAGCCTATATGTATGTATGTATGTATGTATGTGTGTGTGTGTGTGTATATATATATATATATATATATATATATATATATATATATATATATATATAAGAAATGTTTAAAATAACAGAATAAAAAAAAAAGTTTTTTTGTTTCTTTTTGACTGTTTTCTATGCAACTAACAAAGTCATTTTCTAACAAAACAAACATTTCTTGATATTTTCTTGGTTAGTGTTTAAATGTTTAACAAAATGATGTGTTTATCAGATTTAATTAATGCTAGATCTTTTGACATTTCCAAAAACTAATATTAATTGATCTATTTTTATTGATTATTTCCAATATTTATTGGTAATTGGTTGTTAATTTCATTTTAAAATATTACTTTCTATGAATTTAAAAAAATGATTGCTGAACTAATGTTTGATATCCAAATATTTTGAGATATTTCAAATATAAAAGAAAGTATTCTTGTATTATTTCAAACAATTGTTCTTATCCTGGTTGATATAGATGTTATTATAAACACAATGTTTCAACCAAATACCCCCCTGGTCATCATCAGTTGTCCATTGATAACATCTATACCAACCAAGATGAGAACAATAATTTGAAATAATACAAAAATATTGACAAATACTCATCTCAGAAATTAAATGCTAAATTATAAAAGAAAGTTCTTATTGCTTTTTTTTTTTTTTTTTTTTTTTTTTTTTTTTTTTTGAATAAAAAATTGTTTTTTACATTTTATTTTGTTAGATTTTAGTTTTAATTTTTTCCCATTATGTAAAAATTAATTTTTGTCTAAAATTAAAAAAAAAAAATTAAATTTTCTCTAAGCTTATTAGCCTTTTTATGCAAAATGAAATTCAATTTTTTTCTTTTTTACTTATATGTAGTTATTAAATTATTTAAAAAATTTCCAATTTGAATAAAGGAAGATCTTGTTTTATTGTTGCAACAGATAACACAGATTTTTAACCAACATTTTCCTTATAGGACAAAGCTTAAGCAAGTTTTTATTTATGTCTTTGTGTGGTTAATAAACTAATGTAATTAATATATTAAAGTAATTGAATTTTATGACTAGTTAAAAATGGTGTTGCTGGGTTGTTTGAAACAACATCTTTCCAAGTTTCCCCAACAAGAAAACAAACAATAGGACGTGAATACAACATAAGTACTTGTTTCCACAGAAACATTTAACATAATCAACACAACATCAGAACTAAACAATCTATACACAGCAATACAAGTTGAATATCCTTTCAATCAAGATGGCTGCCATATTAATTTCTTCCACACTTCTCTAACATAATTGTGGAAGCTAAAATTGTATCTAATTACATATTACAATTTTGAGTCAGTAAACTCTTCTTAGGGTTTGCACACATATTACTTAAATGTTCTCATGTCTCTCACTAATGTCATTTTTGACAAACTCACATGACAACTTTTGGTGGGAAACTGTGAGCTGCTGCTGCTATTTTTGTGTGTCTATAGCATAAATAGCCATTTTAAAATTTGAATAATATTGATAACTTCTTTACCAAACAGGCGAACAGTTTATGATATAGAAAATGGAATCAGCAAACCAAGTTCAAATTCTATCACACACACACACCTCTCAATAGGTTAGGTCATGTGTTACATGTACAACATCAAATAATTTCCATTACTCCCAGAAATGCCATAAAAGACTCAGCATGGTTATTTGGCAATTTCTTCAGTCATGGAATCATTTTATTTCATTTGATTCTCTCTGCCATTTGTGCGAAATATTTTCAAAAAAAAAAAAAAAAAAAAAAAATGGCTGTTATGAAATGATTTAAACTGAAGCTCCACTAGTTTTAAAAAATCTGTTGACAATTTGTTTGGGATTTATGGCAGATGTAATGACTATTTGATGAATTGTTTAAATATAAAGAAAAAAAATCTAATGTTCAAAGGAGAGAAACATCTGACATATTTGTTTTACTTTTAATGATTTATAACAATTTGTCATAAGACACACAAGTGCTAATATGGCTGCAGCACGTATTAGGCCACTACATCCCTAATGGATTATGGGAGATTTTTTTTTTTTTCAAAGAAAAGGAAACAGCAGTATGTAAATATTGCACTGTCACTAATGTTCTGGTATTATGGACTGGAACCCTAGTACTAAAACTCTGAATTTTACAACTAAAAATGGATTACAGTAAACAGTCATCTAAAAAAAAAAAAAGTTTGTAAAATCTGTCTGATATGTTAATAAAATCAGTAAATATGTTTTACCTTTGAAACATTTAAGGATTCAAATAATAAAATCCTCCATTATTTCTTATTTGTTTAGACTAAATTTGATTATAAACAAGAATGTTCTACAAAATCATTTTTATTCTTTATATAAAAATGTGTTACTAATTTTGTATTTGCCAAAAACCAATGCATTATAAACATCTTTATTATTTTCACAACTGTATGAAAATATGATGTTGCTTCTACAAAAGCTGCCACACATAACAATGTAAATTATAGCATACAAGTCTCATTCCTTCCAAATTAGTAATTTGACTGTTTCATCCAGTATAAAAAATGAACCTTGACCTAAGAGCAGAAGCACCTGCTTAAAACTTGCTGAAATACCAACACTCCTTAAATTGGGTACGGGTTAACAGATGTAGAGTTTCCCAAATCTGTCTTATAGTGATGGTAGCACCACTTGGATACTGATCACTTTTTTAGCAGCTGAAGTCAATGGTTAATTGGCATACAGTAGGTTTTTACTCTCTTGAAAACATTGATGATATCATATTTAAATCATTATCAGTCCCATGACCAGATATTCCCATATGGTTGCTATGAGATTGAGTTCCTGAGCAGCTCCTTCCATATTGTCTTAGTAGCATGCCAATATATGATTATCAGCCCGTTTTTTTCCTCTGTTTACCTTTTCTTCTTTAACTTAAAATGGTACTTCATATGATAAGTGGAAAGATTGTTGGCTTTTATGATGTAGCCTTACAATTTCAACTTTGTCCTCTTTCACAATGGTTATGAGGTCTTCCAACAGGCATGTTTCTTGTGTGATGTTATCTCACACTGCATTATTTGTGATGTGGTCTACATAAGAAATGCAGAGGATAGTTCTGTGGCATCTCATTTCTAAAGATTGGATGTCATATTTAAGTCATCACAAAGTTGCATTTTGTTAGCCATTCTGACTTTAACTTGATGATAGTTACAACTCATTGAAAGCCACTGATTGTCTTGCTTGTTTATCTGGTAAAAGAAATGCTATGATATGTTTAATTATAGTTTCACCATTTCATTGGTTATGATAAGTAAATGAGTGTTAAGTAAACTGTGTGGGAGAGTGCAGGGATTGAAGAGGGGGGCAATTTCTCTAGGAAGTAAAAAGTAAAACTTGAGATTTAAAATCTTACGTTCAATTTGTATGCTGTAATTTACACTGCAGCAATGCTTCTGAAGATTTTCAAATGCTTTGTCCCAGCTCTTCTCTTTAACATTTATTGCTTCACAAATGCAGTAACATCAAAAACCCAACAACAATATTGGTTTCATTTTTGTTTAACATGGAATATTTTAATTTAATAAAAGCTTCTTTCACTCTGCAAATAAATCCATTCAACTGTTTCTAATGAATCTATTGTTTATTTGTATTTTGATATTTATATATAATTTTAATTTTACTCTTTTTTTGATTTTTGTATTTTCCATTGATTGCTTTTCATGTCAGCTTTTTCTTTTTCTTTTCCATCTCAACAGATTGTTATCAAATCAAATTCTCAGGCTTGCCAGGTACCAAGTGAACCAACAAAAAGTAAATTTTTTTCATTACATTTATTTTTTTTATTATTTTGATAATTTATTTTTTATTATTTTGATAATTTTTTTTTCTTTTACTTTAAATTTCAGTTTCTGCTGAAGAGAAAATAACAATAAAATACATTCAAAAATGATTATTGTACAACCCTATGTAGTGTTAAATTGGTCAAACAAAATCTATTTTAAACTGAGGAATTTAAATCATAAAATATTTTCCAAATTGTTTCAATTCACTTTCTTTTGTCTTTTTTAACTAGATTGAAATCTTGACTCCAAAACCAATTACAATTTATGAAGTTCTACATACAAAAGTGCTTAATATTTCATTGATTAAAGAGATAAATATCCTTTCACTCTCCAGCCTTAAACTTAACCTTTGACATAAAATTTTTCCACAAATTATCCAAACTGGTATCCTTACCATTATGGTCTTAATTAATCTGATTTGACTGATGTATTCTCTGGCCTTCAGTTACATGCTGTTTCTATAATTTTTTTCCTTTTTAAACTTTCTTCCTCACCCCCTAAATCTAGAGTAGTGTTTTCTAATAAACATGTTTAGATTTCGGGATGGTGTTCCCTAATCTACAACATATTGGGGTTGTTCTTCCCTAATAAATGATGTGTGTTGATTAAGGAGTGAGTAAAAGTTTTAAAAAAAAAAAAAGAGTAATTAAAAATAAAGCTTAGGAAATTGAGAATTCCCTTTGCTAAACATAGTGATCAAAACAACAAAGATGAGGATACCAGTTCAAAGTAATCGTAAACAAATTATCACTTTAGCCAATCTTCCATTACTCATTGAGAATAAAACAAACTGAAAAGTTTGGTCAATATTTTTCATTTTATGAAATCTGAAACTCAAAAGTAATGAGTGATTTATTTCTGCCATTTCTTGTATGTTTTTATTCATTGACTATTTATTCTCTTTAGCAACTTCATCCTATGACATCTTAAGTGGGTGTAAAGATAATGCAACTCCACAAAATCCCTACAGCAATCCAAAATCAGGAACAAGTGCTAGTAGCAGAAAATGTTCCAGTAAGTTGAAACAACAAATGTGTCTTTTCTGTTTTTAGGTTTTCATGTGACTGTCTTAGACATTTTGAGTTTATTTTCTTTTATCTCTCTTGAAGGGTAAAAACACTGATACAAAATTAGTTCTCAGTTTTATTCTTAATCACAAATTGGTTTGCTAAAAAAAAAAAAAAAAGCTGTTTCTTGATCAGCAAATATGAAATTATTCCACAAATGATTTAGTCACTGATCCTCATCTTTGTTGTATTTTTATCACAATGTTTCAGCCAATGTGTTTTCTAACTTTCCTCAGGGACGCAATTCATTCATTACAGAAATTTCTTTTTGTTAGATTTGGGCATCACATATAATTGTGTAATCCAGCTACATATATTGATGATCAACACATACGTTTTATTTTTTTCACATGTGCAAATCTTTGTCAATACAAATTTCATTTACAAAGGTTTATTTCTATGTCAGCATTATGGAATACAAGTAGCTACCTGGTGTTGAATTCTGTATGTTTTCTTATGTTAGTGTTTATATGAAGGAAATAGACAAGAAAGCACCATGCCTCACCCATGAGTTGAAGAGTATACATTCTATAAAAACATAAACTTAGTCCTTTTTATTATTATTATTTCTTAATTTTCATCTCATCATTTCTTGGAAGAAATCTTCAGTTAAATCTAATCACAGTTTTAAAAAAGTTATCAAGTTTTCTTTAAGCTTTCAAGTTCAATTAAAGGTTGAAAAGTTTATGATTAAAACATATTTCACTTAAAAACAAACCCTAATAAAACCAAATTGTCCAATTTTGGAGTTCATGCCTTAGAAAATAAGAATATTATTAAGAGAATATAAAATGAAAAAAAAGATATGTAAAAACAGTAAATAAGAAATTGAGACATTTAAATATGGCTCAGGACTTTGGCCTAAAATTAAAGAGTATCTTCCCAGCCTTCTGCCTATGATCAGTGTAGTCTCTGTGCACTTTGGTTGGGATCAAAGTGTCCCTGACTGGCCTCTATTTAACACCAGAGTGTACTTGGCCCTACAGCAGCATCATCTTCATTGTAATAAAGAAGAAGGGTTGGTGGATATGCTGCCACATGACTTGTTGTGGGGACTGGGTAGTTTTTGTTCTTGATCTGTATGTACATCACTCCACATCAAACTAACTTTGTGTCACATCC
This sequence comes from Acanthosepion pharaonis, assembly GCA_903632075.3. NCBI lineage: Eukaryota > Metazoa > Mollusca > Cephalopoda > Sepiida > Sepiidae > Acanthosepion > Acanthosepion pharaonis. The sequence continues at coordinate 589,241 of CAHIKZ030001804.1, forward strand.
AGTGATAGCACCAGGGCTGCTGGAATCTCTGGAAAGCTGAATTTTGGTGCCCTTTTAATTTTCACAAGGAGAAAAACTGAAAAATAACTAGTTTATGCAAGCTAATAAAAACCTTCATTATCCTACCTAAAACATTTTTTTCTAGCCTTTAGATCTGCAAATCTTTTCATGGTACTTTTTACAACTATCTTCTTTACAAGATCATTTTCTATAGAGAAAATAGCCAAAGAATTTAACCTGTCTTGAGTCATGGATAACTGCAAGTATGTTTTTATAAGCTTTAGTTTTGGTAGATTCCAAACACATGACATGATGGCACCTTCAGCCATGATGGTGCCTTAGGCAACTGCTCGAGTTGCTAGTACCTTGAGCCAGCCCTAGTCACATCCGACCACTATGAGAAAGTGCTATGTAGGAGATCAAAGTGTAGTGTCTGTTCTTTTCTTCTAAGACTCTAGTTCATAACATTGATGCTGTGTTGGCCTTCAGGTAATTCACAGTGTGTGATAAGGTGATCCTAGACCCAGGGATTCTAAGCCTCCTGCAGCACTTCTATCAATGGATTATAATTCTAATCCAATGGCTGGACAATCTTATTCTGTGCTTTCACATACTTAAAACAAATGATATAACAGACTTTCTTGCATGTGAATTGATTTATTTTATGGTTTATCAACCCTTTTGGATCATTTTTTGTGAATGTATATTGCATTAACAATGGTTTTACAAGATACAGTTTCTACTATTTAACTCATAGCTGGGGGAAATGGATTCTCAAGGATATTTTTATGAATCCTCTGATACATTTTGCAAGAAAGGTGCTATTTTTTCCCCTCTTTATTACTAGTGGATGAGAATGTAGTATGTGTGCACTTTGGGAAAATTGGAAATTCTTGCCAAAATCAAATAATTGTTATATTTTAGCAAAACTTTCAGGACTTATTCACAAATTAATTAAATTATTTTAGAAATGTTTTCTTTTAGAAAATCTTGATAAAAACATTTTTTTGTACATCTCTTAACCCACCCACCCCAAACACACATGCATACACACACACACCACACACACACACACACACACACTTATCTAATTTTATGAAATTTTGAGAATTTAGATTTTGTAGAGCTTAATGTTTATATTATTTAAAAGCAGAACTCCTTGGAGTATTTAAATACTCAATTGTTTTTGTAAAACAGGACTCTGTTATTGAAAATCTGCTCTGAATCATAAAATAAAGAAATGCAATAAAACTAAGATGTTATTTAATTAGAAAAAAACTTTTAATTGCTTTTATGAATAAGATATATTATGGACACAATTGTCTTAAGGAAAAACTTTTTTCAATAAATAAGGAATTTTTACAAGAATTGTTTTCATTTTTTTATTAATTTTAATTACAATAATTTATAAAGTTTTAAATCTTTTAAAATTCTGTCTTACTTTTTAGAGATTAGGCTATATTGTTAATTAAAACTATATTTACTAATCATAATTGAAAAAGCTTAGTACAATTCAACAACACAATATTTTTAAAAGAATTTTTTTTTCTGTTTATAAACATGTCAATTTTTGTAAATACTGACATTCATACATGATATTATCAGAAAATAAGAGTGATAACTATAGCCAAAGTACTTCAAATTCAATAAAACATTAGATTATGGACAATATTTTCCTAAAATTTTTAAGATTACTGTGTACTTAAAAATATATATAAACACTCACATTATATTCCTTGCTGTAAATTGCCTAAAAAAAAAAAAGAGATAAAATTCCGTCTGTCTGTCAAGCTATCAGCACTTTAAATAAACACCTACTGCCATGTCATTTCTGTAATATTTTAAACTTAAAGTAAAAGTAATATTTGTTTCAAATCAGATTAATTAAAGTTTAAATTGTCTAATTCCTCAAATAAAATTTCAGAATAGTATAATTTATTTTTGAAAGATTTTTTAATAAAGAAAATTACATTGTCATGACAGATGGTTTAAAATGGTACTAAAATCAGTGATTTTAGAGATTTCAAAACAACAACTTCTTTTCAGTCAATTTAAATTAGGTACTTCCACTTTTTCAGAATAAATTTTTGATACCTAAGGTTTAAAATGAATTTTAAAAAATGGAAACGCATTCTTGAAGATTTCATTTTATCTTTAATTGAAAGCTAAAGGATTAAATTTATTATTTCCAGTAAGTAAAATATTCTGGTATATTTCAGATAGAAATTACATAGATTGGAATGTCAAATTTAACTTGGGATTTCTTAAAATTTTCTTAACAGCAGCCATTTTCTTAATTTTAAGAAATTTGTAAACAAAACAAATTTATCAATTCTAAAACTATTCCAAAAAATATATATATATTTCTGACATGTTATTTGAGTAAAATTAGAAAATTTAAAGTTAAATTAATCCAATTTGAAATAAATATTACTTACTTATAACATAAAAAAGATATATACAACCATTTATTATTGATCAGCTGTGTTTATCTGAAGCGATGATTGGTAGATGATTAAGTGATGAAACAATGACAGCTAGCATGGCTGACTAGAATTGATAAAATTTACAAAATCTTTTTTTAACTAACTAATAATTTTTTAAAAAAGAACATATTTTCCACAATTATCTAATAATTTATTGACTTTTATTTACCTTTCAAAGATGCTTTATGCAAAAATAAAAAAAAAATTTTAAAACTATAAAATTTTCTTAAATTAATTTCTCTGTAACTAGACAAAACTCTTACAACATGTGACTTTTTCATAATAATGTCTTGTTTAGCCTGGAAAAATTTTATTTCTTCAGACAATAATGTCTTTAATATAACTTATTTACAAAAGCAATTAAAAGCTTTTCTAATTAAATAATGTCATAATTTTATTGCATTCATTATTTTTCAATTCAGAGAATAGTTTCATATTAGAATAGTGCAAGTTTGAAAAAAATTAGGCCATTTACAGGAGTCTTAGTTTTTTAAAAAAAAAAAAAAAAAAATTTAAGAAATAGAAAGGTTTTTGTGAAATTTCATGAAGTTAAGTAAGTGGAGAGTAACATGTAAATAAAAAAATATTCTTTACCAAAATTTTCTAAAAAAAAAATTTTCCAAAATAGTTTAATTCATTTGTAAACAAGTCCTGAAAATTTCATTAAAATCAGACAATTATTTGATTTTTACAAGAATTTCCAAATCAATGTGTTTTCAACAAAAATAGTGCAAAGAAGTTAATGTAATTATTATAAACTGTACCCCCCCAACCCTATTTCTATTTTGAAATACAGCAAAGTATTTGACTTATTGAAATTGCGTTTCTGTGGAGGTACCTGTTTATGGTTTTAAATAATTCTTAATCTCTTTTTTTCTTGATTTCTGTTCAAAGGGTCAAATGCTTCAAAAAATGTTTAAATACATAAAATGAGGCATTGCCACAATAATAACTAGTTCAGCTACTAGTATTCTACTGTTAAATCATAGCGTGGGCATTTTTAATAGCTTAAAACAGGCACCGAATAGGACTATGACAACTCTTGAATCCATTACATTCACTTACATGCTAATACCCTTGGGAAAGATATGAATCCTCGTCTTCTCCCCCTAGCTATGGGTAAATAGCAGGCCACTGTGTTGATTGGAAACTGGTCTACCACAGAAAGAAATGGCAATCTACTGCAGGAGAAAAATTTGCCTCGTCAGTCATGTATTGAAAGATACATGATCGCCTAAGTGTGTATCATGCATGGCACATAACTGACTGAATTACAAAGGGAACCAACTCGGTGCCATACACAAATTTAGACAGTGTTTTGAATTTTAATCAACACATCATCACCTAAAAAGAAATTAGTTATCAAATTAAGAAAGAAATGTTGAAGTTTTAATTTGTTTCTTGTTAAAATGTTTGTCAGTTGTCTGTTGAGTTAAATTACAAAGTAGGTGATAGAAATTCCACGTGTTTTTCTGTTTTTGAGAAAGATAAAACGAAAAATTGAAGAATTACATAAAAATACGATGAATAAACAATATTCATTTTTTTTTTTTATTTCATGTTTAATTTTTGCAGTGTCCTGTTTGGCCTGTACTTGAAAATGAATATTTTATTTGAGTCGTGTGTAGTTCGTAAACAAATTTATTTTTTGTTATTATTATATACGAATATGTAACATAGTCAAAATTGTTAATTTAAAAAGAAATTATGATAATTTTTTTTTTCCTAGCTGGGTTATATGACTTTAATTTTGATAATGACTGTCAATCAGCTGATTGCTGGGGAAAAATAAGCTGACAATCAAGTGATTAACAAGGGAAATAACTTAGTGGTATGATTTCAAATTAGATTCCCTTGTCAAAATTCGTAAAAAATACAAAACATAAAACGATTTCACCAATGTATTTACAATGCCCTAAAACAGATGGTGGCTTGTGGGAATTCACTTGCAAGAATATGAATTAATTTATTAGGGAAATACTACGAAATAGAACTGAAAAGAAGACAAACCTTTGAAGAGTTGACCTAACAGCTCAAAAAGTGGAATCGGCAAAGTTGAAAGTCCATTTGAAACGGTTTGTTTTTACTTCACATTAATGCCTTTAAGGAATGATTGCATATCTTATTTTCACCTTGCCATTGATAAAAAAAAGAAGAATGGATTCGTTAGTCTTGCTAGATAACATCTAGCAGGATAACTCTAGGGTAGCTGAATGTCATCTTTTTAATTGACGTCTGGTAACTTCTATAATGAAAACGATGCAAATATGTATCAGGTTACAAAACCTACAGCTGACAGGTCTATGTTGAAGCTTTGAAAAACCAAAAGTGGATTAAATAAATTGCCCAAATAAAAACAAAGGTGGAAGATCTCTCCACAATACCTCATAGGGAAAATGGATAAAAAAAAATCTTTATAATAAAAGTAGAAATAATTAAATTTGGTGAATGTTATCTGTATTAGAAATGGCAAATTTACCATCTCTACTCCTAAGTCTTACATATGAAGCATAATGTGATGCAATTTGCATGTCTACATAAAAATTGGTTGATTGGCTCAGGAATTCATGATATGCATCTGTAACTTATTTTCTTCCTAGCACCTGAATTCCAGCGTAGACCTCCTCCGCCTTTACCACAACGCCTTCAATTAGGGGAAGGTAAGCCCTGCAATTGTAGCATGTCAATTTTTTTTTCACTTTGTATTGCTTCCCTATTATATACAAATGTCTTCCCATTTAGACGTGCATGGTAGAAATAGTAGTGTGATGATTTTAAGTTCATTGTTTTTATTTCCTGTCTTGTTTTCACTTTTTTGGTAACAATTCTCTTCTTCTCTCCAAAACCTTTTCATGCTTTCAAACAATCCCATACTAATGCTTCCCTGTGTTTGTCAAAAAAAAAGGTCCATTTCTGGAATTAAAAGTTTGCCCAGATTTCTTTTTTTTTTTTTTTTAAATTTCTTGAAAGCATGCACATCCAGTTATATATGGTCAAGGTATAGCAAGCATGCAAACACACACACACATATATATATATATATATATATATATCCAAATGTGAGAAAGAACAAATGGAGTAAAATAAGATTATTAAGAGTAAAACTCTTTATTACTATTGCCTAAAGAGGTACAACATAGTGCTGAAGCACAAAAGCTGTTGTGTAGAAATTTCAACATGTTTTTTCTTCTAATCTTTTATAATAAAAAAATTTATATAATTATATATATATATATATATATATATATATATATATATATATATATATATATATATATATATATATACACTAGCATAGTATCTGTCAAAAATTAAGGTATAATTTTCTTTTGCCTGGAACCAGAGCATTGGTGTGTTCTACTTCAGTGTAATATGTGGTGTGTGCTCTGTGAAAAGTGTGTTACAAATGGATAAATAAATATAATATAGGTTTATGATAGCATATGTAGATGTATTTTCAGTAAATAAAAAAGATAGTAAAGAATAAGTATATGTTCTGAGAATGTATGAGATATTTAGGAAAAAAAGTTGCTCTTTTCATTCCAGCTCAGAATATTCAAAGAATATACAAAAGATTGTCTAAAAGCAGAGAGTCATTTTTAAAGAGTGTGATTCTTTTATCTCTTTATCTCAAAATCATTCTTCCGGAATAAGTATCTTATATTCTGAGAAATAAAGTAAAACAGTTTTATCAATATCCTCCTGACCATTAAAATTCAACAATTTACAAGAAAAAATCAAATGATTTTAAAGACGACAAAATAATAGACATTACCAACATAAAGATTAACTTAGAAAATAAAGACTGCTTACTTTGTCTATTATTTGAGAGAATTAAATCCTCATTCTTAAATTTCTTTTAATATTTTGACTTTTTTAAATTAAATTTTCATTCATATTTTTTCATTTTTTTTTCTTTTTTATTTTTAGACATTTATTTTCCTCAGTTGTCTTTTAAATTTCAATTCACTTGAAAAATAAATTGGATCCAAGTGATCTCAGGTTTAATCTGATCCATAAGAAAATCCTTCCTATGTTGATGTTCTACAATGATCAACAATTTTTTTCTGTTTATATTTTGTTTAATTTTTGTATTTATTGTAGGCTGTGGTAGTCATTTTTACCCCTTTCTTTTTTAAAAAAAAAAAAATAATTCATTTAATCATTTTTTTAATCTGTCAACTATGGAGTTCCTAGAAAGCCAAATATGGCCATTTTTCTTAAAGAACCCAACAAATTCAACATTTTCTGAAATCTTTTCATCTCTATAGACTAATACATAAATTATGCAAATTTCTTTTATTTTAACTCATTAAATGGAACTCATTTTAACTCATTCTGGAACCCTTGTTTCTTAAGCTTTACATTGTGAGGAATTACCTGAAGCTAAATACGCATGATACTTTGCATGCAGGAGGCCATCTGCAATGCAAAAAGTATGTATATAAGTGTAATCCTTATCAGCTGATAAATATTCAAAGTTTCAACATGTATTTATAGATTCACTTGAAGTGGTAAGTAATTGGCTTCAATATATGGTGGACTTGTGTGTTCCATGATTTACAGTGTTGGAATGAGTTTGTTTTCTTGAAGATTTTACTTTGAAGTTTCTACTTGTTTGTATCATAAAATCAGCCTACTCACATGAACAATTATTCCTGGGCTTTGAAGAAAGCTCCAAGTTACACAAATGAATTTCCAGTGATTGAAGGTGTAGGAAAAAAGACACTAGCATTAAGTCTACTTTACATTGAATTCTGATTTTCTATTTATAATTTTTCTTTTTCTGTAACACATTGATTGCATTTCTGTTTTGATTTATAACAAAATTTATTAACATTGTTCTATTACTTGAATTGCTCTATTCAAATGTCTTGCTTACTTTTTTGTATGAAAAGTCATATTTAAACCTTCAGTCTGCTGATTTTTGCCTTTTTCAACAATTCAACTTTTTCAGGCAAAATTTTGATGTTTGTTTTCTCTGTTGATTTTTATGCCCTGCTTTTAGCTTTTCTTTTCATAAAAATGTAAGTTGAAATAATAATAAAAACATATTTTACATTTTAATTACTTAACCTGTTGAACACATGTTACTAGTTTCATGGTACAATTTTCCAGTTCCTAATAATCCAAGAGAATTATGCAGTCAAACACGTAAGTAGAATAAAGTTGTTCATATGAGCAACTTTGCTGCATTTCCATGGTAAATTGTTCTGTAATTTTGAAATAGTGAAATTTACTCAAAATATCCAGTGAGAGTGTTTTGGTAAGTGATCAGGTTTGAAGGTTCAGCAAGTTAATAAACAATTCTCTTTGCTTTTTATAAGCTGAACCACAGTTTTTGAGTTGCCAGTAATGATTCAAAGATATAACAATATTATCTTGCAAAAAACATAACTGAACAATGTTATTGAAATTGCATTGTCGGCCACAGTCTTAACAACATTAGATATGCAGATGACACAATGTTGATAGGAGGAATTACAGGCAAGAAAAGCAATAGGAAAGGACAATTTCAAGAAGAACAGAACGTATGGTTGTCAAGAAAAGGAACAGCTTGGCATGCAATTTATAAATTTAAGATACCAAAAGTACAACAATGTAAATATTTAGGAAGTGTTTTAATAAAGGGTGGAAAGTACAACCCCAAAATCCAGCAGTGCATTGAGATATTGAAAGATGCCTTCCAAAAGCTGAGTAAACTATTAAGAAACAGGAAAATTCTATGAGAAAATAAAGAGTATTGAATTCTTATGTAATATTGGTTCTCCTATATGGCAGTAAATGCTGGACAATCTCCTTGTAGATGAAGAAGAGACTAAAAGCAACAAAAATGTAGTTCTACAGAAGGATTCTGAAAATACCATGAACCAAACATCTGAGCCATGACAAAGTTTTAGAGAAAATAGAAACAAAAAAAACACCAATACTTAACATCAGAAAGAAAGAATTGGAATTTATAGGACACATAATGAGGAAAGAAGCCTTAGAAAATGTTACACTGACAAGGCAAGAGGGACAGACAAAAACCGTGCATAACCTACCTAATGAGCATGTGTAAATGGTTGGCAAAACAGAATTTAGGAGAGATAGCAAAAAGACAAAATTTATTAAGAGCTACAAAGAATAGAAAAATATGTTGAGCCATGATTGCCAACAGGACACAGCACATAGTAGAAAGAATTCTTTTAAATTTGTTTTTTATCAAAAACTTGCTGGTGGTGATAGAATGTTGTTGTGTTGTCCTCATGTCAAGGGTATAAAATAAATAATATATTTTTATTTATTTGATTTAGAGTGGAATAAGTCATTTGTTATTCAATGTAGCAAAATGTTTGTTTATAAGGTGGATATTGGTAGCAGTCTGTAGAAATGTCCATTTTAGCTCAGTAGTGGGTAATTTCAAAGTCATAGTAGTAGTCATCTTAGATTAGTGTCAATCTACTGTGATTTTCTCAGCCCTTTTTAATTCTTACATATATGCCAATTATACATGTACATACACATACACAAAATATTTCTATGTATGCATACTGTATATGCATCATATGTATTAACATGCATTAACATTAACACTCTCAGACTCACTAGAAAACAATTCACTGTTAATAACTCATTCTCGAATTGCCCCCTTATTCTGTTAGTATAGTAAGCCAAAGGGTGCACATTCTACATATGCCCTGCCAAAATATTACCATGCACTACCAGTGGAATCATTAATATAGAGTGAACAAGAGACAGATCTAACTTGAAGTTAAGTATAAGACATGCAACAAAAACAATTTTCTGTAGGGATGAAAGAATCATTTTCCCACAGAAGAAGGGTTTCTCTTTTAAGTGACAGGAGTTTTCTATACAACACAACAAGATTTCTTCAGCAGGAAAGAAAGAAAGAAAGTATTTCTATATATGACACAAGTTTAATGTCTGGAATTTGAACCTCATTCATTTAAGCCTTTTCAAAAATGTTTTTCTTTTTACAAGCATAAAAATATTGATCATATTGTGAAAATACTTGCAAAAAACATTTTAGCAAAATTTTATATTTTTGAAATTATAAAACATCTAAGGTAGAGAAAATGATAAAAATATTTGTTATTATTCTTTAGAAAACATTTTGACAACTCAATAAGATGTGACGTCTTAATAAAGGCTGTGTTTTTTACCATTGAGGTTTTCTTTCTTTTATAGATTCTAAAACAAAACAACCTGTAAATGGCGCATCAAGGCCACCAGTTCCTCCCAAAACACCAAAGGTAAGAAATTTTTAGATAATATTGACAATGCTTAATTAAACATTTTGAGAAAATTTCTACCTAACTCCTCTCTTTTCAGAATTCCTGTATTTGTATTTAAAAAGTGAATCAATGTGTTGCTGCATATAATTTAAAGGCCAAAAGTTTTTACAGTTACAGAGACTCAAGATGTTTTGCAGGAAACCATCATCAAAAAATTATTTTGTAAAATATTTTTTATTGGCATCTGATTGTCTTTTTGTTGCTGTTGTTTAACTTAGAAATTTTCTGTTAATTTTAAGAATTAACACATGTTATTTATTTAATTAGTTGTTTTCTCAAATACAAACATTATCGATTTACCTGCCAAAAACATGGAAAACTTGAAATCTAATGATTCACAATCACTAATAGATAATATTAAATATTATTAATACTTAAATGATAATCATTTTATTTGTTTACCTAATACAAGGTTCACTGTTTCAAATAGTACAGCAAACTCAAAAAGTGGTTATTAAAATTTTTTATCTTTTTTTTGTTATTTTTTACACTTTAACATTTAAATTTTTTTTTTTTTTAAATGATGTTCATCCTGTACAAGGCCCAAGAGGCACTCCAAGTAGAAGGTTACAAAGTAAGAGGCACAGTTTATGGGGATCTGTGTAGAAGATAACAGTTAATCCTACACTTGAACAGGTTAAGATTGTAATAATTGATGAAGCATCCTCTTGGGAGTTGGTTCCACAAAATAGCAAGGTGCAAGTCAAAGAAAACTTCTTAAATAATTCTATGTGTGTGTGTGTGTGTGCCCAGATACATGTGTATATGTAAGTATACATAAGTATGTGGGTGCATGCATATATATATGTGTGTCAACATTGAAGTCCACATTTAGAGGCAACAGGCTGTTTCATATATATATATATATATATATATATATATATATATATATATACACAAATGCCAAATACCTAAATAAAACAAGAGAAAACAACAAAAGATCTAGCAACTTACTGGTGAAAAAAATGGCCATGTAAGTCAACAACTTTAAATCGACTGGCAAAGACAGCAGAAGCTGTAAAACCAGTTTTTATTGGCTGAAAACCAGAATGAATCAAACCAATAAATAGATTTGTGGAATTATTTCAGAAGCTGGGGAAACTAGCTGGGAGATGTTTCTCTTTGCTGGGTTAACTGGGAGAGGTGGGTGTCTGATATTTCTAGACGCATTACCCACCACCACCACCACCACCACCACCAATGATACCAGAAATAAGCATAACTGATGAAAATCTGTTGCACTGCAAGGGTGTTTGGAATATATGTGAGAAGCTTAATTTTTTTTTCTTTTAATTTTAAAGATATTTATCTATTTTTTTTTTTTTTTCGTTCTTGCAGACTCCTGTATCTCGAATGGAAGATGAACCTTTCTTCTTATCATCTGCTGAGCTGCCTAGTGTAAAGCCAAGGCCAACAATCCCAATCACCCCAGCACCCCCTTTGCCTCCACGTAAGGCATCAGTGTCTCCAACAGTGGCCAAAACAGTGCAGGAATTTCGTCAATTAGATGAGAGTGAAAATGGAAAGCAGGAAAAACCACCACCACTTCCGAAACGATTAAGTTACAAATAGGATGCAAAACTGCAGCAATATGTTGCATGAAAAGGTTCTTCTCAAAAGGATGGCTACAAAAAGACATGATTGGTTGCTTCAATACACAGAAAAAGAAGAAAATAAAATTTGATACCAAGTTTACAGAATAGAAAAATCAAAGTAAAAGGTGCTAGATAAACTGACATAAATTTTTATGTATGTATGTCTGTATATGTATGTATGTGTGTGTGTATATATATATATATATATATATATATATACATACATATATATTCATATGACAGCAACTTCTGCAACAGTTAATGTGTGTGTGTGTGTGTCTGTATATATATATATATATATATATATATATATATATACATTCCGCAGATGACAGAAACTTCTATAACAGTTAATGTATTTTCATATATATATATAATAGAGGGTAAATGAATGACAAGATGAAGAGACTTATTCGTGGAACATTTTATTTGGATAAAGAATTTATTCAGACCAAAGATTCTTATTTGGCCAGAGTTGCTTTCTTTGAAAAAATTCCTCACTAATAATTCTTACCATCTTGTCAACCTTTTTTCATTCAGATATATGTTAAAAAAATTATAATACACACTGATATTAGCATACATGCTTAAATTACATATAATCACTAATTATGTAAACTCATTTATTTATATATATATATATATATATATAAACATTAAAATATATTATTAATGGGTGTGTGTGTGTGTATATATATATATATATATATATATATATATATAAAAAAACATTAAAATATATATTATTAATGGGTATATATATATATATATATATATATATATAAAACATTAAAATATATATTATTAATGGGCATATATATATATATATATATATATATAAAATATAAAATATATATTATTAATGGGTATATATATATATATATATATATATATATATATAAAACATTAAAATATATATTATTAATATATATATATATATATATATATATATATATATAAAACATTAAAATATATATTATTAATGGGCATATATATATATATATATGTAAACATTCAAATATTATTGATGGGTGTGTGTGTATGTGTGTGTATATATATATATATATATATATATATATATATATATATATATATATATATATATAGTTAATAAATGAATATAAAACTGTGTGTGTCAGTTCCCTTCCTTTTTTTTTTTTTTCCTTTTATAAGTTGTGATATAACTCACTTTTACATCAACTGCTGTATTTATCTTACAAGTGTAAACACACATAGACACACACACACACAAATTGGATGCCTCAACTCACAAGCCTTCATTTCACTGAGCACCTAAGTTTTTCATGAGTACAGTTTATATTTCGTAATTAAAATTCCTTTATTGAAACCAATCAGAAAATGACATTCCAGTGCCCAGAATGGAGAAAAGTTCTTCTCTCCTTGTTTCATACAAACACTTAAGTTTTTGCCTTTTCTGATTTTTTTTTTTTCTGTCCCATTCAATTAACTTTGTTGTATGTTTGTGTATGGAGACGAGAAAATGATGATTGAGCCTCTTCTTAGTGAGAGAAAGATGCTCCACCCTTTTCAATTTGACTCACTGCCCACCCCTTAACTGACAAGTGGATCAGGATAACATCACCATATCCACTTCTTTTTATTCCTACCCAATTTGTTTTCTATGACAGAAATGAAAATTTTTACAAGAATCTATCATGCAAATCACTTTTCTAAAACAACAATCGATGCTGATGATCATATTTTACCAAAATATTTTCAAAGAGTTAAGGAGGAAAATCAAGCAAATTTAGTGCTTTATGTTTTTGAATTGTGTACAATTTTCTCAGGTTGGTTCATTCTGACTGAAGTCTTTTGATATCAGATTTTCTTCCTAATAAAAACAGTTTTCCAGTGATGTGAAAGACGTGTTGTGTGCAGAGGGCTCAATCTGGGTGTTGACTAGATGAGGAATCAAAGCAATGTCAACAGAAATTTGTAAGGCAGGAGATCAACTCCACCATTCGTAATAAAAAAAAAAGAACAAATAAAAAAGAACAAAGAAAAAAAAACAAAGAAAAAGAAGCAATGAAATGCAACTTGTCTCGTCTTTTTTCACTTTCTTTTGTTTCTGATTTGTTTTTTACATTTTGCAAATGTGATTTTATTTTTTTATAAATACCTCAAATCTAATCACTTTAATAATTCACTTAAAATAAAATCTTAATTTATAATCAGTTATCATCCAAATTTCAAAACTAGAAAATTTTAGTTAATAAAATACTAATTAGTTTCTCTGTATACTTCAGTATTTCCCACCGTTTGTGATAGTGCCCTCATATGGTCTCTCCTATGTTGAAAGGGAGCACTGGGATTTTTTATTTGTTGGACAGTGAACATGCTCAGGACTGGTGGGCTTTTATCCATTTTCTTTTTCAAATTTTCAAACATTATTCAGTGTTGGCTGATTTCTGAAAGGTATCTAAAGCTGTGGGAAGCTATCAAACTTTTCTTCATTGCTTTTCCAACTTCCTATATGGCTGAATGTTGTTTCCATGCAATTAAGCAGCTTCTTACTAAACAAAGAAACTATCTGCAAATTACAAAACAAGGAGATCTGCAATTAATTCTACACAGCATGAAACCTAAAGTAATAGCCTTAGATAGTAAGCACCAAAGTCTATTATCGCATTGTAAACATTGAGATATAAAATAAGATTTTATTTTTGCATTTTAATCATTGGCATTTATAATAGAAATGAGAACAAAATTAATTTTTCACTAATGCCTAAGTGTTATTTTACTATGAAAGATGAATTCAGTATAATATTTGGAATTTGTGTTAACAAAAAGTTTGTGCTCAAAGGGAAAGCTGGTTAAAAAAAAAGGTTTGGAAAGACTGGTCTACTTGGAGATTTTGACATTAACTCAATTTAAACAACTTAAAAATATTGAATGTTTCTTTAAAAGTTTATTAATAAGACCCCTTTTTTGTGAAGCAACTGTTATCAGGATGGTCTTTGCAGTTATTTCACCCACATTACAAGTACATATTATTGTCTCTCTCTTTCTCAGGTAGGGTAATGGATAGTGGCTTGGAATTAGAAATTGGGCAGCCAAGTTTAAAGTCCAATTCACTTCATTACATTATGAATGAAATAGAACAGACATATATATATGAAGAAACACAGTTTGAAGGTGTTATATTTATGGAATAAAGTGCTCAATATCAGAGATAGAGCATATGTAAATATAAAAGTCAACACTCAGAGGCGACAGACTGTTTCATACAAAACGTAATCATCAGGCAATATGTTTTTTCTCGACTATATACAGGTCAGTGGTGCATTGTGGGTAGTTCTAAGTTATTTTGGCAGGAGTGTTTTGTTTATTATTTATTTGGATTAATTTATTTTACTTGTTTTTTCTTATTTTATTTTATTTTTATTCTTTACAGTTTTCTATTTTTAAGTAAAGATTTGTTTTCATATCTGCATTTTGAGATTAGCCCTGATCATTTATTTAGTAGTTTGTTTATTTTGGCTGGTGTGGTTTGTTTGTTTATTATTTATTTATTTATTAATTTGGATTCATTTATTTTACTTGCTTTTTCCTATTTATCTTTATTTTTATTTATTCTTTTCAGTTTTCAATTTTTAAGTAATGTAGTAAAAATTTGTTTTTGTGGCTGTGTTTGAGATGAGTTCTGATCTTTTATTTAGTAGTTTGTTTTGGTCTGGGAAAGTAATTATAGCTATTTTTTTCCTCCAAGCAGAGTTTTCAGTTTTTGGATTGATTGTTGTAGGCTGATGTTTTCATATTTTTGGTGTGTTTTGTTTTTAATTTTCCAGCTATACTTGGAAAGCATTGTGATGTTCACATATTTACTATTTGTGAAAGATGTTTTGTGTGCATAGTTTCTTTGTTTCCAGGGTCCTTCAGGTACTCCTACTCATTTTTTTTTTTTTTTTGTTATCTGATGATTTTACCATGGCTTGGTATATTACATTGTTTTGTAAGCTCTTACCATTTAAGGGACATTTGTTCTTTATTCTGCAGTTACACATGAGTTTAATTTGTTTGGGTGGTTTGTTGATAGTTTTCCTGTTGTGCTTTTTTATTATTTGTGCCATTTTTCTCAGTGCAACTGTAGCTGATTTTTACTGTGTTTTTGTTGAATATTTTGTGGAGAGTGCTTGATTTGTTTGTGTTAGAATTTGATGAATATTTTTCCTATGTTTGTATTTATGTTTTTGTTGTGCAATGGGTTGGACCATATGATGTTTCTCTTGCTGTTGGCTTTTTTGTCCTCTGTGGTGAGTATGTGAATGTTGCCAGGAATTCATTTTCTTTCAGGGCTGTTTCATAGTCTTTCTTAGCTTCGTTAAATAGGGTTTCATTGAAAGGATTGTTGGAAAGCCTGCAGTTAATTGATTTTGGCATCTGCTTGATTATAGATGGCTGGTGATTGGAAGATATGTGTATATACAGTATTGTCATTGGATTTTATCTATGGTTTATATGTGCCTTTTATTATGTTGAAGGTAACATCTAGAAAATCTGCTTCATTTAGGTTAGTTTTTTATCTATGTTGAATCCATTATTTTTGAAAATCTTTATTCTTACTTTTCTAGTTTTGTCTGGGTTTTGTTTGTTATAATTTCTTAAGATTATGAGACCATCATCCGTATAGAGTCCTGTATCATTTCTATCTATTATTTTGCTTTGAAAAAGAACAGATGAAGTAAAATTCTGCTGTTCATAGCATTTACTTTTAAAAAAGTTGTTTATATAAATTAGAGCAATGTATTATTATTTTAGATATTAAAACTAAATCATGTTGAAACTGCTACACAATAGCTTTCATGTTTTGGTACTACATTGTACCTCTTCAGGTGAATGCTAAGTGACTGGTGATTAAATAATTTATTTAAAATTTCAAAAGCAAAATGTTATCCACCCCTTTATCTTTTGAAAAACACATGGTCAGAATTAAAAATAGACTTGATTCTGATCATGTATTTTCTTACCGACCCCACGTTTTTGTTTTAATATCTAAAATAATAATAATAATAATTATATATAACAGAATATGTCTGTGTGTGCATTTGTTATGCATTTCCACATTTTTCAACCAATCTTGCTCAAACTTGACACACTGATAACTTATGCACCAAGAGTGGACAAGACCAACTTTATTTTTTCCAGACACACCCACACATATAAGAAAAAAACTGTTTAGAAAACAAGTTTTTTGCCCATAACTACCTGAATTTTAAAGCATTTTCTCCAAATTTGCCATGATCATTATTTATGTCACAACAGTTTTGATTAAATTTCTCTAAAGTCATTCACATTAATAGCAAAAAATCCAAATAACTGCGTATAATTGTATTTTTGTTTTTGCATTAACTTCTGCAGTTTCCAACCAATTCATATTAGTTATGCTTCAAAGAGTGTGTTTGAACTAATATTGTATCAAGTTAATTTACTTTAAATTTGTGATTTATTTGATTAAACTTTTGTTATCTGTTTACTCTGCTCATGGTGTGATAACACGAGGTGAACTGTGTGTATGACCTTTAACATGTGGACATGAACACTATAAATGTAACACACACTTCAGCGTCTTATTTGGTGTAAATTACTGCTTTAACCATGTCCTTATTGTTTATTCACTTCCACTCACTGCTTGTTACCACCCACAATCATAATGCCCCCTTTTTCACCACCATATTCCTTAGTACATTTTTGCGCATTGTCTGATAATAAAGGGATGACTGCAAACACAAGCTTTGACCTGTGTATGTAGACACTAATAATGCCCCCTTTCAGTCCCTTAATTTGTGTGAACGTCTGCTTATACCACATTCTTAATGTTTACTCACTTACTCCTATGATTACGGCTTGACAATAAGGGGTGAACTACGAACATGACCTTTGACCTGTTCATGTGAACACTACTAATTCTCCACTCAATTCTTTGACAGAATTTCATTGGTACAGAACTTTTTATATCTTCAAATACCATCATACTATACTTGGAAAGACAACAGATAGTCATGAAGAAACAGGATAAACTATTGATGGGCATCTAGGTGTCAAGTTTGACTATTACCGTTCACCTCAGCCAACTTCTACCTTCAGCTTCTATTACTTGAGGTAAGAAGTCCAAAGTGTTTTGATGACTTAACAAGGTTTAATAGGCATGTTTGCAGCGCATACTGTGAAGCCTGCTTCAAACATGAGCTACTGGAAGATGGTGCTCAATGGGATGCAATTCTTGCAGAGGCTGCTGCAATGCAAAGTTTGACAACTTTTTTCTGTGTTATTGCACACATGTGAGCTCTGTGATGCTGTGTCTTTACAGGAAAAATAGAAAGAAGACCTTTCTGAAGATTCAAACACCATCAGCAACTAATGCATCATGGCTTTGATGCAGGATTCAGTGACAAATTTATAAACGGAGCACTTATTGACATCAAAGATACAATTGTTTCTATGGGTGGAAATTCATTGCAAACATATGGCGTATCCCAGGTTCACTGAATGAGTTTAAATACTCTTCCAATAGGCATAATTCAGGAAATTTCTTATGACCTTGACACTCATGAATGGTATGTCAGCAAGAATGAGCCAAAGTTGCTTAAAGACCAGCAATTGGTTTACAGTACCATTTCTGACTTCATTTGCCTTTGGAAAGGTGGTTTGTTCTTAGATATACCTGGTGGGACAGGTAAAACATTCTTCATGAAGCTCCTCCTTGCAAAAGAAGGGGATCACCTTGGGTGTGGCATCCTCTGGAATGGCTGCAACCCTTCTGCCCATTTGTAGGATAGTGCACTTTGCCTTTAAGCTGCCAATTAATTTGACTTTGTATGATTCAGCAACATCTGCAAGGGTTTGGATAAAGCTGATGTCCTGAAAAGGCATGAGCTCATTGTGTGGGATGAGTGCACGATGGCCCCCAAAGGAGCTCTCGAGGACCTGGATAGAAAATTGCAAGACATAAGGTATTGTCAACATCCAATGGGAGGAGTACCTGTTCAGGCAAACTCTCCCCATTGTTCCCAAAGTTACAAAGGTGGACACTGTGGAAGTATACATTTAGTCATTACCTCTGTGTCAACAGGTCAAAATTTTGTCTCTTAAAACCAACATGGAGATAAACTGGGGACCAAATGTCAGTGCATTTTTCAAAGGACCTTCTAGCAGTCGGTGACAGCAACATGCCATCAGATGAAGCTGGAGAGATCTCAGTTTCACAAATATGTTCAATTGTAAATACTGCTCACAACCTCAATGCTGCTGTCTTTCCAGATCTGGCTAACAATTTTGGAAACACCAGTTGGTTGTGTGAAAAGGTAATATTGGCTCCTAAAAACACCAGTGTTGCCAAAATCAATGAAGAACTGCTGAAATGCCTACCAGGAAAGCGTTCAAACCTACAAGTCAATTGACACTGTTGCCAATCCACAAAAGGTGGTTCACTATCCAGTAGTGTTTCTAAACTCTTTGAACCCCTCTGGACTGCTGCTCCATGCATCGTGCCTCAAAATTGTAGCCCAGTAATGTTGCTGAGGAATCTGGAAGTACCAAGGCTCCACAATGGAACTTGCCTTTTGGTTAAGAAATTGCTGCCACATGTTATTGAGGCCACTATTCTCACAAGATGTGGTATGGGAGAGGATGTATTCATACCCAGGATACCACTCACTCCATCAGTTGCGGAAATCCCCTATGCTCTGAACAGACTTCAATTTACACTAAGACTTTGTTTTGTAATCTCAATCAACAAGTCTCAAGGAAAAATGCTCTCCACAGTTGGCCTATATTTAGGTGAGCCATGCTTCTCCCATGGACAGCTATATGTTAGTTCTAGATTGGGAAACAAAACAAATTTATTTGAAATGGAAAAACTAAAAATGTTGTCTACAGAGAGGTGTTGTATGCTTTTCACATGTCCTTCCTAGTCACAAATTCTGTAATATTTCAGTCCTGGTTTGCCCCTGTTTCCATGCAAGACTTAAGTGAGTGATTCACTTCACATATTTTTCCATTAGTTTAACTCTTACTGACTGTGTATTTCTCTTTTGTTGACATTAGATTCAGTGGCCATTTCACTAGAAGCTGTTGCCATGTCTCCAATGCCATGCATAAATGAAAAAAAGTACTTTTTAGGACTACCACTTCTAAACTGTAAAACTCTACGACTATTTGATTGTTAAACTCTCAGAATGCTGTCAAGCCCCTTTTAGAGTTATTATTATTTAATTTTTACACTCTCAGTGAACAGCCCTTTCTAGGGTATCTCTTTAAACTGCCACTTCTTACAAGCATCGCTATGATTAAGACCCCAAGCAACAGTGGGTATCTAAGCTAGTGTGTGTATGTATATATATATATATATATACACACACACACACACACATATATATTATATATATATTGTAAAAAATATAACAGACAATAAATGTCTATTATGTTTGATCAGAGCTGGTCTGAGCTTTGTAGAGTGGCTTTACTTTCAGGAGAAAATAAATACAAAAACTGTTCAACATTTGGATCTTTTTTTATTATGCCGTTTCTCAGTCTAAGCTTTCAGCTCAGATGAGCCATCATCAGAGTGGTTATATAAACATTTCTCTTGAAACTAAAGCCACTATATGAAGCTTAGAATGTCTCAAAATCAAACATAATAGACATTTGTTGTCTGTTATATTTAACAATATATGTTTGAATAATGATCTGCTGCCTCAATATGCTAAAAATATATATACAAATATTTGGAAGTAAAGTCTGATGATCCGCAGTCCTTTTAAAAGGGCTGTGGTGAAATAATTTATTACATGGAACCTTAAAGTGGTCTGTTTTTATTTAAATTATTTGCTCTGAATTTACATTGAGCTCTCTGGATTTTATCCTCCTTAGGTTTACCCATATGGATTACCTAGTTTTTCATAAACTATATACAAATATTTATATATATTTATTTTAGGATATTACACCAAAAACATGTAAGAATCACTACACAATTGCAGTTGTGTTTCAACACATAACGGTGCATCTCCTCAGGTAATTATAAATTACTGGCGAGTGAACAATCAATTTTGTTTCAAAAGCAAAATACATCCTCATTTTTAAAAAAAAAATGAAAAAATTATAAGGCTTGAGGGCTTTACCCTGATCAATCAATTGAATAAGACCTACATTAAATTAAAACTAAGTGAAAAAGAAACAAATTAGAAATTATCATCTAAAAATGTGTCATAGCCAAGATTTGACATCTAACAGCAGCCAAACATTAACTTAAAGACTGATACAAATGGTTGCAATAAATGTACACATGCCAGACACATTTAACTTTCATAAAAAATAAAAGATCCAAATTAACGGTAAATTGTAAACACAGTCTACCTTTTACCTTACGATTCAGTTAACCCTTTCAAGTCCACATTTGTGTAATTGATGTATACAGCAAAAAATATGATTGTTCATTTCAGTAGACATATCTAAGTGACTTAGAAAAATAATATTGTTGAAAGTCTTATAAATATAGCAATGGGACACTATGTCCACTTTATCCTATATCCATGTGTTTTTGGGACAGTTACATTCCCAGGGGACTCAAAAGGGTTAAATATTGGAATTTGACAATGTTTTTTCTTAGATTTTAGTTGAACTTTGTTGCACCATATATGACTTATCTTTTCTATTTGTATGATAAGAAATAAAAGCCGGGGGTGGTGGGGTTAGAGAGGTAATTAGTTTCTATCTGTGGAGAACTAATAAAAAGCTGATCAATTAGAAGAAAGAATTAATTCTTTAAAATAACTGCATCATTGATTTCTCAGAAAATTAGATAATAAACAGCTGTAAGTCTGATTCCTGGTGTCCAGATTTTTAGCATTACAGACAATATCAATCAGCTTTCAGTGTTTTTATGCATGTTTTTTTATTGGTGTGGTAAACCTCTTTTTTTTTTTTTTTTTTAAATTTTCAACAAAAGTTGAATTCTGTGAGAATACAATCAATGGTAATTTAAAGTATAGGACATTTTGAGAATGACCTTCTTGGGGGTGGGGATCTATAATTTTTTCATGGACCCTAAATATATTCCATTTTACAAAGAAGCTTGTACCATAGCAATTTTGGAAACTAAACCACATTCATCCACATAATACTGCTAAACTCTGATAATAATCCATCTTACATTTAAATCAGAAGTGATTTGTTTTAGTGTATCAAATTTTAGCTCTCTTAACAGAATAGACATGCCACATCCACAGTAAGACGCAACATATTCTTCAGGAGCTAGACTGATTTAAGGAATTGGTAGAATCCAGAACAATATTTTAGTTGCCACCACTCTGTTATTATCTTTGTATTGCGTTCAAAAATAGTAACAGGATCTATCTTTGTTGTAGGTGCATGTGACCATCATTAAATCGGTGAAAGGCCAGCAGGCAAAATGATCTGCTTGGATAGGACAATGGGTGATACTTCAGAAAGCGAATAAGAGGACAACTGAGCAGGAATAATAAGGGGAATTGCATAAGACACTAAAATTGAGAATATTTCAAAGTAATTTAATGTTGCTTTTAATTTTTTCATTTTAAATGACTAAAATAAAAAGAAAATTAAATTTTTATAATAATAATAATAACAATAGTATAATGTCTGCATCTGTGCTATCCTAATTCAACAAAGAGTGAAATACAATGCCATTAAAATTTTTTAATTGGAAGAATGCATTCATTTCCAGTCTAAGGAAGCCAATGCTTTCTTAGTCATTATAAAGTATAAGAAACTGACAAAAGAATATAAATTCATGGAAGATAACTCCATACTTACTGATTTAATTTCAAAATGGATTCCTTTTTTTATTCCCCTTAACCCTTTACCTGTCCTGTGCATCATGTGATTTACAGGACGTGATTTCTACGTCGGTGCATCCTATATGATGTATGCCAGCCATGATTTTAAAAGAGTGTTAAAACTAAGGATGATTAAGAAAAGAGTCTACTATTGAACAGGATGCCTGAGAAAAGGCCTAATCTAATATTTTGTGCATCATATCTGACCACAGGACCCTTGCCTGTTTTCAGATTTATAACTATTTCAAGGCAACTCTGCTTATTGGGTTAATAGAATGTGCTGATATATAGCGTTTCACATAATAAAAATCTGTACATCACATGTGATGCACAAAGCATAGTGTAAATAACTTATAATTTGTACATTCTGTGCATCATGTGATGCACAGATTTTTATTATGTGAAACACTATTTAACCTATAGTTGGGGTTTTGAATTAACTGATTAACAAAAAAAAGAACTTGAAAGAAAAAAATAACATTTATATAATTAGCTGTTAGAAAGTTAAACTAAGTGGTCCAGTTGAAATGAAAGTTGCTACCCATGGAAGAAACAAGGCTTGCCACAATCACATCCTAGGATTGACTAAGTTTATGTCCTTTCCCTTTATACCAATGATTACCATGCCACCTAGTGAATATTAAGAGGCATCCCATGATAGGCTAGGTGAGGTAATACCACAAGTAGATGTTGCTATAAAATCAAATGCAGTTACCATGTTATATGAAACCTGAGAATATATTGCATCATAAATGATAGATGCTTGAAATGCCTCATTGTAAAGATTTGATTGATAGCATTTATTCTCAACAGTGAGTTTCTGGAGTGCAAATTTGCTTCTTGAGAGTTTTTCTTTGACAATGTTCAAACTTTAAACTTGCAAAAAAATGGTGTATTAAAAGGACCATTATTCCTGTAATACCAATATTACTGTGTACACTTTTGACATTCTTGGCAATGTTTATTGTTTTAAAAAGTAATGATTAGAATTTTAATAAAACCCAAACATATGAAAGTGGATTTACACATTTTCTTTATTTGTGAGAAATGACAACAAAGATGTTAAACACTATTTATTTATTAGATTGCTTATTTACAAGAATAATTTTATATTTACAAGATTATAGAAATATCTAAAACAAATATAATGAAATATAGTTTGATAATGAATAAAAAAATTTCTTTTTAGAATTATTTATAAGATTATAAATAACAGATATTGCATTACAATTGTTTTACATATTTTGATAATTTTGTACTTTTTTATAAATTTTTAATAAAAAGGTTTCTTTTCAAATTTATTTCATTATAAAAAGGGAAATAATGAATCTTTATATAAGATAAATAATAAATATCGCATTGTACTTTATTAACATTTTTATGATCTTGTAAATAAACATTGCCAAGGGAGTGTATAAAATAATTGTGGTGTCAAGGGAATAACCATCATTTTGACATATTTCTTTTCTGGCACAAAGGTTAAACATTGCCATGTTTCCATTCTTTGATTTTAAAATGTTTCTTTCTTTTTGTTTTAAAGCAGGGAGTATAGGGAACAAAATCAGAGAATATGGTGGTTCCATCTTTTGTGAGAGGTTGGTACTGCTTCAATGTCAGAAATGTAGCTAAAAAAAAGTTTTGTATGACTTATAGTGAATGATACGAGGTTTATAACACTTTAACTACCTTTCATTAACTTCCATAAACCATTTTAAGCAGTTAATCGTAAAAATGCATATCTACGGTTCATAATGAGTAAATTTTAAATCATTCATATGAATGAATTGAATCAGTCACTTATTGAAATACTTTGATTTATATAAATGTGGGAAAAACTGTAAAGGTAATATTCTCTGATATTTCTCCATATAATTAATTTCGATTGATATGGATGAAAATAAAATTTCAGAATCTTAAATTATCATCATTTTCCTTTTTTTCGGAAAAAGATTTAAAAACACCAACCTAAATTAGGGACATTTTTACACAAGGGACATAACTTTCAGTATGATTAGAGTTATTTCCCTTTACAAATCTTCGGTATACTGTAATTTTATTTTATTTTTTTAATTTTATTTATTTTTTGAATTGATTCTTTGCTAGGGCGGTTAAAACTACTCCACGGATTGACCGAATCCTTGTGAGTGAAAATTGATAGATAGAATTGTTCAGAAACTGTCGATGGTTGCACTAGTAAGAAGTTACACAAAGTCATTGTGACAGAGTGTTTAACAAGCGTACTGGCCTTGTTCAAACTGTAACTAAGCCCCACTCAATATAGTTGCAGTATAAACCACAGGTTGGCGCTGTGGATGTTGAAGAAATGCAAATGTGCCTGAACAGGCATCTGCGACCAGGATTGGCTAGCAGACAGGTGGGCTTAGAAACTAGTAACCGGTCGTTATCTTCAGTGCCAATGTTGTTTTAGTTTTACTTTTCTTTGACATGTAAAGGACAAGAGACTTGTTGCCCAACCAAAAGACTACATAGCGTCGAGGGAATGTTGGTAGGACAAAAATAAAATCAAGATAATGTGCAAATGTCAAACCTTATGACATTAACGTGATACCTTAAAATTATACACTTTACTTTTTAGCTTAAGCGAATCTAACTATTTTTGAAATGTATTTCTAACATTTCCTCAACTATAAAAGCCAAGCCACCAACACTTTTAGAATAAAAATAATCTTTTCATAAAATCTGATTTTTTTTATTATTAGTCAAAATTACGATCTAATATTTAATAGGAATTTTTTTTTAACTCTTCTTGTACTTTTTTTTTTTTGTCTCAATTTCAGGAATGAGAAGTTATTTACACTATAATGTTCAGATGATTGTCCGCATCTTTGTTGTTTTCATGACGTTTCGGCCGTTGTGCCCTCCGGCTTTCCTCTGGTGTATATTGATCTGGATAATCTACAGGGAATTCCAAATTAAAATCATTTACTCAGTCTATGGGGATAGTCTCTACTCTCGTTCCGATTCACGTGTTTAGCGATATCATTTAATAATTCTTCTTAGGTTATTTAGAATTGTTCAGTTATTGCTCACCGGTTTCGGGCTTTTACCTAAGCCATTGTGCCGTCGGACATTTTACTGGAATAAACTTAAAGCTTTAAATCTAACCTTGCTGCTGATTAGGTTGCCACTGCTGATGCTGGCTGTCATGTTTTGTTTTTCTTGCGTCTGCGTGTGACCATAAATGTGTATGGGAAATTTTAGCATCTTTTTGCGGTACAAAACACAAATTTGGAAATGCTTGCAAAAATCAAATAATTGTCGGATTTTAATGAACTTTCAGAACTTATTCGCAAACGAATGAAATTTTATGAAATTTATAGAATTTTTTTTTTTTTTTTTTTTTTTTAATGATTAGTGTTTATATCATTTATAAGGACAAGTCATCAGAGAATTTAATTTCTGAAAATGTTTTTGCCTAAACATGACCTCCAGTTACAGAAAATATGCTTTGAACCGTAAAATAAAATATGAAATATATCTAAGACATTATTTAATTAGGAATACTGAATTGCTTTTATACAGAAAATATATTATACACATTATTGTTTTAAGAAAAAAAAATTCGTTCAATAATGAACTTTTACAAAAATTGTTTTAATTTTTTAATTTTAAGTAGAATAATAAAGTTTTAAATCTTTTCAAATTCTATATTAATTTGTAGTGGTTAAGTGATAATTAAGACTGATTTACCAATTATAAATGGAACAGCTCACAACAACTCAATGACCGCCAATATTTTAAAAAGAATTTTTAATTTGGGTGTATAAACGCATCGATTATTATAAATACGCATATCCAAACGCGATATTGTCAGAAAATAAGAGCGTTAACTATAGTAAAGTTAAAATTTATTGGTAATTTTCTAACATTTCCTCAACTATAAAGCCAAAGTACCTAAAACTCAATAAAATATTAGATTGCTTAGAATATTTCTTTTTAATTTTAAAGATTACTGGATAATTAAATATATAAGGCGTTCACGTTGTATTCGTCAAATAATTGTTACAGTTATGCCCCTTTTAGAAAAAATTCCCAAACAAGTCTAGCGAGAGAGTTGACAACACCTTATAAAACACTCACCTCCGTGTTAAATGCTTTTCTGCGATATTTTAAACTAGAATTAAGTAATATTTGTTTCAAATCAGATTAATTAAACTTAAATCAGCTAATCTTCCTCAAATAAATATTTAATTTATTAACTTGAAAATAGCTTCGAGAAAAAATGTTCATTTTTAAAATTTAAACTTTAGGTATCGTTTTTTTTTTGAGCTATCTACATTACAGTCACTAATTTTTGAATGGAGATGCAGAGCAACCGCATAGTTGGCCTTAAAGGCGCCTCTTTTGACCTGAGACATCGTTTTCGTGTCAAAAAGAAACCAGCATCGATGTTTAGGCATTTATTTCAGGGAGTAACAGTACAAACTACGTTACATCTCAGTTGCCAAATGCTGATCTAGACGCGCTATTATTTGTTAGTTGGTTAAGCAACAAAATGTCAACCGCCATCCCGTAGGAGGCGCGTTTGTTAATGGGAGTGAGTCGTGAATGGAGTAGATCGAAAGAATAGAACATTTCTTTGTGGCTTACGAAATTAGTGACGCACCATCTGTGTTAATGTCCTACGTGGAAATGAAAATGTACAAGACTTTACTGGATTCTGTTAAGTCTAGTGATAACTCTTCAAGGAAATGGCTATAAGAACATTCGTTTCTGATTTATGGAGAACTTCAAAGCACTGCGACAATGCCCTTGGGGAGATGCGTTGAAACGAATCGTTTGTGGCATGAGTGATATTCGCGCTCGACAAAGGGAGTTGGGCGAAAATGAGACTATCAGATTTTGCTTAGAGGCTGCAACTAAACAATCCCTAGATCATCGTGATGTTATTAAAACTAATGTAAAGGAAAAAAAAACTCTGTTGAGACTAAAGGAAATTTTCTAGGAAGACCAAAAGGGAAAGCCTAAATGAAAGGTTGCCTTTCTGTCGATTTATTTGTTTGTTTAGTGGCATATCAACTCCTTCATGGGTCATTTAATGTCGAAATTTAATTTTCTTGGAAGCATTAGTGATTTCTTTTACAAAAATGTATTGCTGGTAATTCTTTTTTACTATGAAAATATGTTGCTGGTATTTTTACTATAATTTTTTTATACTTTTATATTTTTTGACCCCAGTTTAGGAGAACTATTTGCACATAGTTGGAACCTTAACAGGTGCTACCACCCCGGATCAGGGTGGACCTGGGAACGGAAGCAATTAAGAGTTGGTCCCACGCTCCTCAAAACCTCCCCGATCAGAGGCCTTGCTGTCAGATGTAGTTTATCGTCATACCTAGGACATCTTTTCTGTCGACATCTTTTCATACTCTTAATTAAAACCCTACAATGTATGTCAATATGTATGTGAGTACGTATTAATAATATATATATATATATAAACACAACATAATATCAGAGTAACTTCAAGAAAGTTAAGATGCGAGACGGGACAAGACAAAAGAAGCAACAGAGCATCTACCGAACGTGGCGTTCCGTATACACCCAACAGATTCGTTCGACTTCACAAAATGCAGGGAATGGGAGAAGTGGATATTGAGGATGCAGAAGATGATTATCTCCCTTTTTACAGAACGAATTTATTGATGTCCTAAAGGACCTTGAGAGTCTCGTGACAGTCCGTTGGTGAGGATACTTCAGTTGCTGATTAGAGTTCGGTGGAAGCAAATGTGTTAGCTAACATTGGTTCGGCAAACGAGCGAATGTCAAGCGACCTAAATAAGAACATAAAAGGTATCACCAGAACTGGTCGTGTCCCTTCTAAGAGACATTACAAGTAAGACCTATTTATCCGTTCCTCCATATAGTGTTTTTTTTTTTATCTGTGTTTTAATTTCTCTGTGTGGACAGATTACACACACACACACACATCATTCTGGTATAATATATCTTTATATTCAGACATAACTCATTTTTGGAATTAATTTCTTTCAGTTATTCTAGTCGTTCCTTCTGTTGTGTTAAGGTGTTAGTATATCACGGGTGTATTAATGACTAATCTGGACCTCGGAGAGTTGAGAAAAACAAGATGTTTCTTCTCTCTATGGACACCATTATTAGAAACTTTCAAAAACACAACCTTACAAACTATTCAGGCAAATACCTTGATTTATTGTATGTAGGTCGAAGCTTTCCTTTTGTAGAAATCGAGCGAATGGAAGCCTGTCACTGATACTTCAAGATCTTTCTAACTAGACGAGCAGATATACGCCCAAATTGAAAAAGAGGCATTGGTTCTGTCGTGGGTCTGTGAAAGTTTCATAGCCTTTCCGATAGGTCAATATTTTCAGCTCGAGACTGATTACAAACCACTTTTAAACACCCTGGTGACATAAATACTAAATGCTCTAGGCCCAATGATCTAACGTTTCAGGGTGACTCTCACGAGTTACTTTTATACAGTTTCTCATGTCCTGAGAAAAAAAATCGACACGTCGTCACGGGTGCCTATCAAGGGAAAGGGTACGAATGCAAACACAGATCTCAGGGAGAGCACAAATATATATGTAGACATTGCCGTGGAGAACTCCCCAGGGAGCGTTTTATACTTACAGAACTTGAGGGAGCATTTCAAAACAGACAGTACATGCTCCACGGTCATGAAATGTGCTAGAATGGAAAGTCGAACCCGGTGAATGTTCAAGAAACCTTAAATCATACTGGGCAGAGTGCGCTTTCATTACTGTAAATGGCGGTTTACATCTACACGAAATAATGTTGAACGCCTTCGTCACACAGAGCCGCTCATCTGGACATAATTTCCAGAGAGATCCTGGCCGGAACTTGGGGCAGATATTTTTAACTGTGTGTGGTCAAATCACCTGTCTAACTGCATCTGGATAACAAATATCACCCTTACTAGGTCCTTATACATAAAATAATATTTAGGACACTTCGACGCGGTGTAATGGTTAGTAAGTTGTAGAGGACCGTGTGTTTACGTGTTGTTGAATTAGAAACACGTGCGTTTATTTCCAGCTAGAAAAAAGGTCCATCTACAAGAACATGGCAGACTCAAGTTGAGTCCAACCGAAGATGTAAAGAAAACAAACAAGACCGATATATATGTCAACAAATATATGTCTCAAACAACAAATTTACAAGTGACAAAGACATCAACATTTGTGTTTGTGTGTGAATGTAAAGAGTTTGTATATTGGTGAATGTTCTTATGTATGTGTATGTGTGTTTCAAGTGGGCGAAAACGCGGATCTCTGCGAGAGATCACATTTTTAAATGGGTCCGCTGAAATGCAAAATAGAAAGAGAACAAGGCAAGAAGTCGCCCAGTATTTATAGTGTAGGGAGAGCGTACCCTAGTGACAATTAGGAAATTAAGGAGGAGCTAACTCCGACAAGCTGAGTAATGAGTCCGATCCTCATTTCGTGCTCCGCACTTTTGGCCTTGTGCTACGCTTAAAAATTATTTAGGAAACCTCGACGTGGTGTAATGATTTACAAGCTTGAACAATTGCGACTGAGTAGTGAGTTCGATTCTCACTGCGTGCTTCATACTTTCGGCCTTGTACGCTGAGAAAATCGCCATAACAGAATATTTGCACGTCACGGAATACCGGAAATCGCGAACAATGAACAACAATTCTCGTGTGACAAATTTTCAGCTTTCTCAAAAACATGAACTTCACTATGTGACCAGCAATCGTAAATATCTGAAAATAAATAACAGAGAATCAAAACTGAAAGAAATTAATCCCAAAACATGCCACGCAGACCATAAAAACCATAAAGAAAAAAAAACCTCCGGATTTGTACCTTACCCTGGTGGTTTACGGAGCTACGCCATTCCAAAAAGGATAGAGTTCCACGAGTTGGTCATTGCGACACAGACTCCGAACCACGATCCCAACACTGCCGGGTAGTGCTACTGTTAAAGGAAAAGAAGAGTGTTAATTCAACTAAGATGTTGCCGTGTAACAAATCTTAGCAGCACCATCATGCCGGGTAAACAAGGATGGGTCGTGTGGGTGATGGATACTAGATTGTCTACGACTGTGGTAAGCAAAAAACTCAACACCATAGTACCTAAAGGATCTACTGGGGTAGACTGTTGTAGTTCCACGTGCCCAGTGAACGAAATAAAGGGTTCAGTTCGACATTCCAACCACCTGAAGAAGGCCGGAGCGTACAACGTCCGAAACGTTGTAATAAATATGGCGACAAAGATTAGGACAATAGTCCGAATAATGTAAATAGTGTACATAATACCTCATCTCAGAAATATAGACAGATGCTGAAAATTAATTGTTATTCAAATATTTGCCTTTTGTTTTTATCACAAATGTTTCTTGTTTTCTCATGTTGTTTTTTGCATTTTGCTTAACATATTCGTAGAGTAAAAAGTTGTATGGATTGATTTGGGACGTCAACACCATTAAATAAATTGTAACCACCAAACTTTCCACTACAGGACTATGTTGAAAAATAAACCTCATTTGGTCAGACGACATGAGAGTATCTTGGTTAGCCTTATGAACCTTTCAGCCGATCCTCGTAGACACGAATTACATCATCGATACTAAAGCTGTGATATTCACGGCAAGTCAGGAAACAGCCTTACAAATAAGCAAATAGAAACAGCTAGACTGATCTCTTTTAATCATCTTGAACCATTTTTTGCCATCCATCATCATGGCCAATGCTAACACCCAAGATAGTAACTCATTGTGCCTTCTTTGTCTAAAATTTTCCATTGACATGAAATGGAAAGATTATATAGAATCACTTGCCAAGTCTACTACTAGGAAAATTGGTTCAGTGTCATTCTAGACAATTTTTCTCGTGCGAATCTGTCTTGTACATTTATAAATCTGCCAGTCATCCATGCCTTTGAATATTGCTGCCTCATCTGGTCTAGTGTTTCTGTTATGTATCTTGAGCTTCTTGACAAAATCTAAAGAAGAATCTGCAATATTATATGTCTTGGCCTGGCATCTCGGCTTCAGTTCCTTTCCCACCACCGTAAAGTAGCTTCCCTTTTCTATAATTATTGTAATTATTTTGGTGAGCTTTTCTTTTTAATGCCTCAACTTCACGAATGTAAGCGCAGTTCTAGACTGGAAGCTATGCCTCGTCATTTTACTGTTGAATTTGCTAGATGTAAGCGTAAATTCTTTTCTAATAGTTTCTTCTCTAGCTTGTGTAACTCTTTTACAGATTCTTGTTTTCTAGTTAACATTGATCTTCAAAAATTTTAATGTAACGTCAAAATCGTCATCTTCAGGTCTTTAACTTTAATTGTCTCTCTCTTCAACGTTTTCTCGGTTTCTTTCACTGTCACTATTCGCCTTGCTTCTTAGTGACTTTATTGCCTTGACTGGTGTGCAATAATTTAAAAACAAAACATGCAAGGAATATTTTGTAAAGCAGAATAATCCGTTGTGATAAATGGCTGTGTTGGACCAAGTTTATCCACCCTTAGACTTTTATTGTTCTTGTGCATCGACATTTAATTCATTTTTCTTTTCTTTTTTAAAATATTTCTGATTTTGAATGGATGAGGTGAGGAATGTGTTAACTTCAGTGTTTCCACCTTTTCACTGTGTAAAGAGAAACAAGGCACCAAGATGGGGGTGGGGCAAGATGTCTGTCTTTGATTTGTTTAAAAACCGTCACCAATCACCGTTCCTTATTTTTAAAATGATGTGAGTTTCTGTGAAATTATTACAACCCTTGTATCACGCTAGAGATAAGTGTGTGCGCATGAGCGCGCGTGTGTGTGTGTGTGAGGTCCGTCCGTCCTGAAGCTTATGGGATGTTGGATTATGAAAACACTTTATTATAAGAACCTTAAACTGTTGCGGTTTAAAGCTTGTAAATTATGATAAGACTATTGCCTAACAGTTCGTTTGAAGAGCTAAACTTAAAAATACCCACTTTTTAAAAGTCAACTGGATGATTTAAATTTATCAGAAAAAAAAACTTAGAGATAATCCAGTTGACTTTTAAAAAGTGGATATTGTTAAGTTCAGCGCTTCAAACGAATTTTGCATCCCACATTTTTTTAAGAGCCACATATTCTCAACTCAACCCTTCTTGTTGCGTAAAAAATTTCAACTTTTGGTAAATTGCTTGTTCGTGTGCAGCTATTTCAAATGCGATGATCAGGGAAGTTCGATTTTGAGGAAGGAACAACATTTCGTTGATAATCCATAAAACAAGTCCAGCAGTTTCTTAGACGATACTTAGACGATACTTCATGATAAGTAATTGGAAAACTAATATATGATTTTAAAAATCCAAAAGAGGGCCCAGAATATGAGACGAGTTCAAAAATCATCTGTGCCAGATATAAGGGAAGTAAATCAGTTTTCTGATTCTCCGTTGGTGACCCACAGCAGTTTTTCCGATTTAACTACCTTTTTTTTTCTTTACTTTTTTTTTTTTTTTTTTTTTTTGATGACCTCAGAAATTGTCACTCTCGTGACGAACCAAAACGCAAATAAAGTCACGTCACGAGATGAATATGTAAGACTAGACGCAAAAGAGGAGTGACAAAAACAAAAGGACAGAATGTAATACGCTAGAAAATACTTTTTTTTTAAATTATAAATATAAAATTTCAATAAAGCCTCTTATGAGAAGAGTCTTATCTCATCTCGACTTATCTGAGTCTGACAAAAGGCCGCAATAATGATGCACCAAGTAAGAATCCAACCCTAATATGTGGAATTAGCACCCATATTTATTTCACTGCACTTCTATCTCGGACCAGTGTCAGATCTGTGTGTGCTATGTAAAAAAAGTCTTATAGCCATCAACCAACTGCATATCTGTTTATTTTCACACGACAACAGAATTGAGAAAAGTAAAAGAAAGGAGGAAGGTAGAAAGAATATGTGAATGAAGAAAAGCAGTGAAAGTAAGAAAACTCGAAAAAAAAAAGAAAAAGAAAAAGAAAAAGTAAAACGGAAAGAAAGAAAGAAGGGTGACGGCGAATGAAAAAGATATAGGCTTGCTCTCTGGGTGGTGGGTATAACTTTTTGGTCTTTTAAAATGGGTGAGGTTTTCTGTCTAAATTTCAGAGATGGGGAATTATCATTACACTATTTATATTCAGACTATATTGTCCTCATCTTTGTTGATGTTATTAATTACAACATTTCGGCCTTTGTGACTTCTGGACTTCATTAAATCTGGGTAACCTACAGGACACCTTTAATCTACGAAAGGAGAGTAGACTTTTCTCGCTCCATTGCCCGTATCTTGCGATATCTTACCGAGTCTTTGTTTAGTACAGCTCAGCTTTGACCCGTTTCCACTGAGTTCAAGTACACACTGCCCAGCCAAGGAATTGAATTCGAAATTACTATATCACCAAATTAACAAACCAACGCTTTAATCCACTGGACTATTGTCTATTGGATTAAAGTGTTGACACGCACAGCTTATCTAGATTGGTAGATAACTACTATTGAATAATAATAAAATAATAATAATAATAATAATAATAATAATAATAATAGCTGATTTATCTTTGTGTAGGAAAGCTCCTGAAAGTGTGCAACATATTGTCAGTGGCTGCACCCAGTTGGCACAAAAAGATTAGAGTGGACGCAAGGACAAAGGAACCCTCAGAATACACTGGGAACTAAGTAGCAAGTATGGTCTCGATTGCGATGAGAAGTGGTACGCATATTCACCATCGTCTGTAGTCGAAAATGAGCAAGTGAAGCTCATATGATTTATGACAATCTTGACTGACAAGCGCTTGGAGAGCAATTGCCCTGATATCGTACTGGTGTACAAGCGCAGCCATGAATGGCTCCTGATAGGCGCTGCTCTACCTTGGGATATGAACATTGTGAAGGCAGAGCAGGCGAAAATACAGAGGTACCAAGATTTGTCAGGGAAAATCAGATTACTCGACTTGAAGATATTTCCAATAGGGTCCCACGTGCAAATTTATGTGCTGTTTTTAGTAAAGCCTGTTATCTTATTGCACATATTTGGTTTGATGCATGTGTTTGGAGTACCCTTATCAGACTGTGTGCCATGACGGGTATATTGGGCTCCGTATTCGGAAGGAAGGGAAATGTTTGTCTTTTTATAGATTTCAACAGCGTCACCTAGCAGCGTTTGACGAAGCCAAGTGGGATAATAACATTTCTGGTTCTTTAATTACTAGCATCAGGGGAAAATGTATTTCTTTTTTCTTTATTATTATTATTATTATTATTGTTTTATTGGTTTTATTTCATACCTAACATCAATGCGAATTAGCAGGTGGCAGCGGTGTTTGGAATAGTTCAGATGCCGAAGAAACTGTTATGTTTCAAAGCTGCGTTTGGAGCTAAGATATGACCATCATCATCCGGCCGAAACATCCAAGAATTGGAGAAGATATCAAATGAAACCTAATAATAATAATAATAATTGAGAGTATGCGGGTGTCAGCTCTGCTTGGAGCAGATGTGCTGAGGAAAGTGTTGCGTTTCTGTAATCTGCGGATAGGACTTGAGATATGATCATCATCACTCGACCGAAAAATCTAAAAGTCGAAGAATATATCGAATAATAATACGCACTGAATTTTAAATATAGTCGTCAAGAATTTCAATGAACATCGTTAGATTTTGAATCCTGATTTATACGAAGAAGATTTCTTATTTCTTATTCCAATTTGCAAAGTCATTATGTTTTTGGCTTATTTGATTTTTTTTCAAAATTTAATTTTCGTATCTGTTTCAGGGTACGTGGTAAAAATATAATGAAAAGGGTTAACAGAACCAATCATTTCCTTAAAAATACAGAAATAAAAATAAAGATTGAGACAATTGTAGAATGATTTTGTTTACAGTGTGAAAACATTAACAGTACTTTGGAGAGATTTGTTGTTCTTCGACTTAGGAATGCTATGGAGTCTTGTAAATAAGTGAAATTCCAAACTAATTTTGTCTGGCCACCAAAATAAATTTTTTAGATGAATAAACAAACACTGTAGTTACATTGGGAAAAGTCCAGACATTTTTTCAGTAAATTTATTTTCAGCAATATTTCTCTCGGCGGTCCTGTTTTGGTCAATACTTCGTTTTATAATAAAATTGGTACACCTCCATTTTATACTATTGTTGGTATTTTTTTCTTTTTCTACATACAATGTGTGAAAGCACGTGCGATACTCTGCCCTCGTCAGCTGCCAACCAGGGGAGGTAACAGAGTTTCGGTGGCTAAGGCGGTACCGCCACCCCTGGTGCCACTAACAGCTTTTGCCACAGGATAGGGTATTCTGTGAACAACGAATTCTCTTAACTTTGTTTTAAATATTTTTTATTATTATTTTGTGTCAGATCATTTAACCTGTTGTATGAACATTTTCTCTTCATGACAATTCGTTAAAACTACGGACTTTAAAAATTTCTGATTTATTTTCCTGAAACGAGCTTTTGACACAACTTCCAAGCGTGTAAATTTGTAAATAAACTTCTTATCTTTTTTGTTAAAATTATCCGCGTTTTTCCTCGTCATTACCGTCCATCATTAATTTTCTTGGCCTGGATAAATCAATTGTTCATTATAACCCCGAAGTCCTAGGCCACTATAGATATCAACTAATGGAATATGTTTTACACAGAATCTGCAAAAATAAACTTGTGCAATTCACTTAAATATTCATTTTAACTGAACAAAAGATAATTTGCTAATAGTGTGAAAATTAAGCTCATAAGAAATAGTGAAGAACAAATTAATTCCTACTTTTTATGACCAGAATGTGAGATACAAGTGAAAAAATGATAAATTTATGCAAAAGAGTATTTTATGAATATATACTCTGTAATTATTTGCGTAGATGTTAGAGCAGCTCGGAAAGAGAAACAGGCGAGACGAGTTCAGAGTGCGTTACATTCACTTTCACACAAATACAACTCTTCTCTCTTCCCAGCTATGGGTTAAATAACAGTACAGACTGGGCTTTCTCGCCAGTCGAGAAGGAAACCACGACTTCACACCCGAGGAGGGTTGTTTTGGGATTGAATCATTCCTGTATTATCATTATCTGTTATCAGTCCTTTAGAGGAGTATGGCCTTTTCTACACTCTAACCAAATCATATTTATGTTTCGTCCCAAAGTGTTCAGACATACTGATGGAATTAAAAAAACCTCCTCATGTCGAAGGACAAGGACATAAATTTTAATGAAAAAGCCGGAGATGGCTTTCAACACTGCTAAACAATCAATTGCAAATTACACAAAATTAAACTACATTAGCAGTGACCCCTCTTCAAAGCTGGTTTTGGCCACAGATGCATCTGATTCTGCCGTTGGTACTGTATTACAGCAATTGATAAAAGGTAATAAACCTATTTCACTTTTCTCCGTGAAACTAAAAGATACTGAAAAGAGATACAGTACTTTTGGATGCGAACTTTTGGCCATTTATTTCTCCATTAGACATTTTCATCATTTTTTAGAAGGTTGAGATTTCATCATGTTCACAGATCACAAACCTCTGACTTTCTCAATTAATATGAAAAGTGATAAATATTCACCCAGGGAAATTCGTCATTTGGACTATATCTCCCAATTTACCACGGACATTTGTCAGGTTTCCGGAAACGACAACATAGTTGCCGATGCTCTTTCGCGTGTATCAAATATCCACATCGACGAACTGCTGAATTACGATTAAATTGCACAAGAACAAATGAAGGACGCTTCAATGAAACAAATCTCTGAGCATACTTCAGTAACTTTAACAGAATATCGTATTTCATTTAGTGACAAGAAAATATTATGAGAAAATTCCAAAAATTACCATTGTCCTTATGTGCCTCTTTCATGTAGAAAAATAATCTTCAATCATTTTCACAACATCTTGCATCCTGGCAAACGAGCTTGACAAAAACCTAATTTCTGACCGATTCTTCTGGCTTTCAATAAACACCGATATTCGCACTTGGACTCAACATTGTATTCCCTGTCAGAAAACGAAAGTCCACAGACATACAAAAAGCAATCATGATGTATTTTCAACTCCCGATGGCCGTTTCTCACATGTGCACATTGACATAGTAGGGTCGTTACATACATCCAATGAACACTCGTATATCTTGACCCTAATCAAAAGATTCACTCTCTGTCCTTCTGCTCATGCCATCAAGGATATTTCTGCAGAAAATATAGCAAAAATTTTTCATCAAACGCTGAATTTCGAACTTTGGTATTCTTAATATAATCCCAACAGACAGAGGCCAACAATTTCAATCAACTCTCCTTCAACAGCTAATGCAAGCCTTGGGAACTACCCACATAAAAACTACGGCATACCATCCTTGCGCTAATGGCTTGGTGGAAAGATTGCACTGTCAACTAAAAACTGCATTTGCTGCTCAACCTGACCCAACCAAATGCAGTGAACATTTGCCGATAGTTCTTCTTGGACTCCGGTCCACGGTTAAAGAAGACATCAAAAGCACTGCAGCAGATATTGTATATGCTACAACTTTACGGCTACCTCCTAACATAAATGTTAATGAGTTTGTTTTTCTGCGTCGGGACATGATTAAGAAATCGCTGTAACCCAGTTACGACGGACCTTACAAAGTATTAGAACGCCCAGATAATTTTTTTATAATCGAAAAAACAATAAAGGGGACTTTGTTTCCATTGACAGCCTCAAGCCAGTCTACATTGAGCAATCATCTGATCCGCCTACGGAAAATGAACGAGTCGTACACGAAGATAAAGATGAAAATGCCTCGTTAACAAGCGAAAAAGTTCATCCAATCAAACAAACTAAATTTGGTAGACATATTCACCGGCCTACCAAGCTCAAAAATTATGTATTACAATGCAAACATACAAGCATAAATACATAAAAGAAATATTAACAGACTAATCACAAACACTTCTCTTTCGATATATTCTATCGATCTGGAAAGGGGTGTATTTATAGAAAATGATGTAATTTTCCGTTAAGGAAAGTTGAAAAAAATGGAATCAACTTTGGCGCAATTCTTAATATGAAAAAATACGCCGATTCTAAAAAAAAATAAAACACTCGACCACATTTTTTTACCAAAAATACGCGATCGCTTCGTAAGAAATTTGTGGAGCTAACGCGCGCGTGTATGATTCCATCAGAACATTTAAAAAATGAGAATATTGTCAAACCGCTTCAGAACAGTTTACTTGTCCGGCAAGATGAACACAACTGTGTCCCACTGCAGCCCGCTCTTTTGACCGCTGAATGAACAGTATCAAATTATGATTCTCAACTGGACGATAATACTTTTAATACCACGCGGCTGCTGATATTTCTCTATAACTCGCAGAGACTTTAAAGAAAAACAAAACACGAAGGATTAATTTTTGTTATCAGACATTTCCGCAAGTTCTTGTGTTGTAAAAAGAAAAGGACATAAAAACTTCTTTATTTTATAGCACTCATGTTAATCGTTTTCAATTAGATTTGTAACACTACACACAGTAAACAATCTGATCACAAACGGTAAACAGAGATAGACTGACATAGGTCAATTACGCCATTAAAAAAAAAAAAGACAAACAACCACTGGCTGTTTACTGAGTTGCTTGTTATAAAATCACACAAAAAAACCTCCTTCGAAATATTTCCCCACTAACAACTTGAAATTTCCCCTCGGGTTGGAAATCCCTCCCCCAACCCCCGGTTAAGAACCGATGGTCTATATGACCAAATAAGTAATAAAAAAAAAAAAATGCAGTGTTTGGTTAGTGATTTAATTACTTTAAAAGATAACTTACTTTCGATTATGCCGTCTCAAATATGGCGACGCATGTGGCCTGAAAAAAGTTTCTCATGTATAATACACTTTTAAACTTAAGAAAATAATGCGCATTATACACGAATAGTTTCAATATATCAAATTTTACAATTAATTTACTTAACTGATGATCAATTAACTGAAGAAAAAAATCCTTACTAAACGCGTATTAAACATCCACACATAAAGAAAAATGCCAAGTAATCTTCATAATTAAAAAAAAAAGAAGATTTTTCTAATTTAAAACAATATTGCTCTCTAAACGCTAATTTTATTTTTATATTTATTTTGTTGGCTTTCCAACAAAACCAAACTTATGGTTAACTGGGGAAAATACAGAGATAAACATGGAAAATCATGTTTACGTCAAAAGTTCAAGCGAAACTAACTTGAAGATAATTAACACTTTTAACACTAACAGCATTATTTAACAAAGCAGGAACGTTTTCTTTCTTTTTCGACTTCAAATGACAACGCAGTTAAAGTTTCGCGTAAAATTCCCAAAAGCCAAAAAGTTGCATTTTTTAGACTCAGTGCTCTGAATGTGCGCATGCGCAACGCAAGAAAGTTTTTCGTCGAATGGAAAGTTTGTCTCGTGTCATGAACTTTTTTGGTAGCTGTTGATACAGATTTTCACGGTGGCTATTAACAAACTAAATTATATTATTCGAAGGAATTGTATTTCGAGTCAAAGAGGTAAGTTTTGACTTTTTTTAAATTTTGAAAAGTCATTTTGAAAGAAAATTTTTATACTTTCGAATTACTGTTGTACAAAAATGTACAATTGTACATTTTTGTTGATCCAATAACAAACATTTAGAAATTGTAAATAAATTTCAATGTTTAATAATATTTGATGTTTTGAATTTTTAAAACTAAGAGGAAACGAAGTACCTACGTCGAAATTCCAAAGGAGTTTTATTTTTTTAAGTTCTCATTAGATTTAAATCCGACTTTATTCACTTTCATTCAGTCACGTCACTTAACAAAATTAAAGAAACTTCTAATAATATTTTTAAATGAAATGATTGATTTATTGATGATTTAAAACTTTTTAATTTGTTGTATGTTGAGATTACTTTGTGCTAAAAAAATTTATGAATGAGCAGAGAGCTTGATCGAACCGAATTTCAGGTCTGTTAAAAAAAGTTTTTTTTTTTTTTAAATAACTTTTTATATTCCTCTACTAATTATTATTTTTTGTTTGTTTGTTTTAAACTAATTATTTAAAAAAGCTTGTAAAATATTTTACTACTATTTATATCTCAACTTGTGAACAATAATGGCGTGGATAATTGACATTGTACGAACGAGAAACTCACTTTTAAAAAAATCATTGTTTTTAAAATAAAATAACTTTCACCAAACATATTTTTTTTATCTTTTAGTTCGTCTTGTTAGTGAATTAATTAAAAGTCACGAGCAAGAATTTCAGTTTTCAACAAAATTAAAACTAAAAGCAATTATAAATTAATATATATTTTTTTTTTTTTGCTCATTTCATTCAACAAATCGAAGTTCCCATCCGTCGTCACTTGATTTCGTGGTTTTCTTCGTTTAAAAAATAAATATATATCACATATCTTTGTTTCTGTTTTCTACATAGAAATCTTAAGCAAATGAATAAATTTCTCACTTAAAATGATTTAAAGGTGGGTAGGGGTTTGTCAGCGGTCAGTCTATCTCTTCTTGACCAGTGCTCGTAAAAAAAAAAAAAAAAAAAAAATAACAATCACCTTTTCTCTTCACTTGATGAGGTGTGTGTTTTCTCTTCGGTTGCATTTGTCTTTTGTTATTTAGTTTTTAAAATAAATCTTTTTGTTTCTAAATATGATATCCGAACATTAATTATTACGAAAAAAAAAATGATAGAAAATCTGTCTGATAAAGTTTTCGTCTTGTTTTTTGTCCTTTTTTTCAGACTTTTTATAAAAAACTATTTTGTTTTAACTTTTAAAACAAAAAATTGTGATGCAAATTATAAAAAATGGATTCTTCTCAAATTATTTAAAATAAAAAGATTCGTTTCAATTTCTAGATTCAAAAATCAATGATTATTTGAAAAACCAAACTCGTACAAGTGATTTAAAAAATAACTTTTAGTTTTTATTGTTTTTCTTAGATTCAAAGTTCAAACTTTTTTAAAACGAGGAAAAGATTAAAAAAACGATTATCATTTAATAACTAAAACTTGTAATTCTGACCCTAAAGATAGCTAGAAATAATTGATGATTTTATTTTTATTTTAAATGTTGAGATATTGTTTTTTTTGTTATTCAAGTGACCAAGTCAATTAAGTTTTGGTTAAAATTATTAGTTTCTCTTGTCTTACACAAACAAAAGCTTTCAGCGATTTTTTTTTTTTTTTTTTGTTGAAGTATCTACATTTAAAAACAAACATGAAATTTTTGCGTAAAGCAAAAAATTTACACCTGAAGAAAGTCATAATTTCCAGTTTTGGTAAAAAAAAAAAAAAAAAAAGATTTTAAATTAATTCTAGAAAAAATGTTTTTAGTGTCCTAGTGTATCTTTTACTTTTTATCTTTTTGAAAGAAATTAGACTTTTTTCTTTTTGTTTCCTTTTTCTTGGTGATTTTCTTTCATTTTATTTTACTAATTAAATTACTTCAAGCATTTTTTACTGAAGATGTCTATCCCCAGGGAAGCAAAGAAAAGCATTTCATCGCCAACCATATTCATTATTTTAAGACAAAAAATAGATTCCGAAAGGCTAAAAAATGAAATTACAAATGAAGTTCTGTTAAAAAAAACAAAAATAACATTTTTCTAACTTTGTGTAATGAATGTTTTTCAGTTTCATAAAAAATCGTGACAGATGAGAATCAATTTTTGTTTGAAGTTTTGAAATCAATGTTTGTTTATTGATTCATTCAAACCCGTATTGCCACCTTTTGTTGTGTCAATTCAATTACTATTTTGATCATTGGGTTCTCCAACCATTCTCCAAGTCGATGTCATATTTTCACCTCCCAAAATGTCACAGGAGGTGTCTTTGACGGTTGGATCAATTACAAGGTGAAATTAAGGATAAACTTTTGGCTTGAGGAGAGTTCGCCTACTGAAATCTAGTACTCAAAATAGCAAGCCTGAATCTGAAAATATTCAATAAGAATTGTAATACACAATTAGATTCAGATTATGCTACACACAGTAAGACAAAGAAAATGTTTCATTTTAAAAGTGTTTAGTGTCGGTATCGACACTGAACATATGAAGAAACTATTAGTATTCAAATATAGACAATTATGTATTTATAAAGTTTGAATGAAACCAAGATTTCTCTGATTTTGCAAATTGTTTGGAGCTTAATTGTTTAACAAAAACTAGTTCAATAGATTTTAATTTTTAATTAGAACTTTATAGAAAGAACTTTCAAATGGAAAATTACAAAAATAACCCCCAAAAAACGAATTTCATTCAGTGTAGGTTTGGAAGTCTCACTGTCGATGTATTCTTTCTATGGTTTAGGTATTCATATTTTTCCTTCTCTTAGATTGGCTACCACCCAAGACTAGAGAGTCCAGTCTACCCTGCTATTTAACCCATATCTGGGAGGAAAAGAGATGGATTTGTATTTTTCCCAACAGCATTTGTACAAAAAAAAGTAGCGAGGCTGGATTTTTAAACCTGCTTAATAATTCCTCTTTCCACACCAGTAACAGTTTTACTACCTACATCAGAAGTTCACATACAAAAGTAATTGAAGATATAAAAATGAAAGGTTTGTTTAGAGTTGACTAAGGTTACATGTTGTACAGTCTGTTTTTATGGTACAATACTAAAATGGCGATAATACAAAGATGTTGGTTGTCACTAGTAAAAGGGGGGCCTGGATAAGACAAAAAAGTAACCAGGAAGGTAAAAAAAAAAAAAAAAGACCAATTCTATGTAGTTTTTTAATTGTATCACCCATGGAAGGCAGAAAAGCCGCTAAGACACAAGGGGTTACTGGGTCTGGAAAATTTATGAGCAGAAACCTTAATAATGAGCGAGAAAAGAAAAGAGTAATCAGGAGGACATCAGATAGCGATTGAGCTGGAAGGGAGTTCTACAAGTGAGAATTGCAGGAAAAGAAACCGTTACAGTTACAACTATAGCCAATTCAGCTGTAATTAGATGAGATCTTTACACCAGTTTATTTCTGCGCTTAAATGAAAAAAGACTAGGTATCATCGTGAAGAGCAATATTTATTTCCACTTCAAATACAGAAAATGTGGCACAAGGCCAAAAATGGGGTATGCGGAAAGGATGGTCTTCTTCTGCCTTAACTTTAAACTTAGCTAGCCGCAAACACTGACCCAAACATACCACAATATTCTTAACACCAAAACAACACATTCTTACTTTTATTACTACATTCACCATAATACCTCATTGTCTCTATGAAAAACCTAACTAGTCCCCATATGTACAATTCATTATCTGTGGAGGAAGGGGAATAAAACAACAATTTAAAAACTAGCCACAATGAGTATTTACATCATCAAGTATCATAGTGAAGAGCTCAGCCAAACAATTACCATGACAGTATTTATAGAAAAGACATAGAGAAGCAAACTTATGGTGGTGGGAAAGCAATTGAAGCTGAGCTAGCAGATCAGGTCCAATAATATTGCTGATTCTTTTTTTGGATATTATCAAGGAGTAAAAATCAGGAGCACCAGGCCATATATGACAGCAATATTCTAAGCCTGGATGAATGATAGACTTATAGATATGCAAGATAGATTCTGGAGTGATTGTTTTG
The DNA here is from genome assembly GCA_903632075.3 of Acanthosepion pharaonis. Lineage (NCBI taxonomy): Eukaryota > Metazoa > Mollusca > Cephalopoda > Sepiida > Sepiidae > Acanthosepion > Acanthosepion pharaonis. The sequence goes on from CAHIKZ030001804.1 coordinate 633,068, forward strand.
CCCAACATAGTGCAGCAACTTTCTTAGCAGCTGACCTAGCAATGGATTCAATATAGTCTTTCTACTTCATGCCAGAATGTTAGCAAAGATTCACTTTCCTGGAGGTTAGCATTTGTTTGTTTTTTTTTTTTAATAGAAAAGAGAACTTTCCTTTTTGGTCTGCTTTTCTAGGTAATTAAGAAAAAAGCGGGAATGTTTTGGTTGGACATAAATTTAAATAAACTGATCATGTAGCAGGAGAATGTAATTTGAATCCACAAAGGCAGGAATAGTTTGAAATCTGATCTGTCTCTGAATCACTATCATCTAATTAAGTATCCATGGAAACTAGCAAAAAAAAAGGAAAAAAAAAGTGTATTCTTTCAATAAACTAGTTCTTCTCAAGAGATTGAATATTGATGGTCTGCCTCTTGTTTTCTGAAGTAAAGAGAAAGCAAACAATATGGCAGACATTGTTAGGACAATCTCATCTTTTTGTGTGGTCAATCTTTGCATTTAATTACCCTCAAACAAAATTGTAAGCAACTTAGCATTGATTGTCATTGACTTTGTTTGTCTATGAATCATTTGGATAATTGTAATTTTAAAATCTCAATATGAGTCAGCATAAAATAAAACCCCACAAAGTCCATTAAAAAGAAAACCTGATTTTTCTGTTTTATGATGAGAATCTTTTGTTCAGATTTTTTTTTTATAAATCTGTTGAAATACTTTCATAATAAAAACAATTGCCAATTGATTTTCTGACTTGAATAGTCAGGAAAGAAGAAAAGGCAAGCAGTTTTTTTAATTTTTAGTTTTTAATGAATTCTATGGACAATTTAAAACAAGACTTGAAACTTGCTAGTTGCTAACTTTTTTTCTCACACATCTGTGTGTCCATCCACAGTTGGGGAGTGAATAGATAGCTTTTTAAAAAACTGACCTTTACTGCCCACATAGACTGAAAACTTTCAACCTCCCAAGGTAGGATTCACTTTTGAAAACCTATTTTATAATTTTATTTTTAATTAAGCAATTTAAGATTTGAATGAATATTTACAATATAAAATAATTTGAATATTGTTTATAAATTGTCAATTCTCAAATTAATCTCTAATTCCAATGTGTGTGTATGTGTGTGTTTCCGAATGTTGTTTTCTCTTCAGTTTTTTTTTTTTTTTTTATTTGCTTCAAACAAGTTCTTTTGTATCCTTTTATTTTTGACAAAAATTTCCTTTTTTAAATTCATGGTTTTAATTTAAAAAAAAAAATGATTTTACTTATGAGATCCAAACTGGATAATTCTATTAACTTCGTGTTACCTTTTCTTTTCACAAAAAAATGATAAAAGCTTTTTGTAGAAATATATTTATAAAAGTTTCATTTTAATCTAATAAGAAACCTATTTGTTTATTATAAAAAGGATAGTAACAATATCAGGTTGACTCCAAGATTTAAACATGCCAAAAAAAAAATAAAAAACTAATGTAAAAAAACCTGTGTTGAAACAATGACTTTATTGTTCTGAGTGTTTAATTCTTTGGATGCTGGAAATCAAAAGGGAAAAAAATGACTATTTTTAGACAGGTGAGAAAAAAATAATCAATGTTTGACGTTAAAGTTCTTAAGAATCTGAAATGTTTAATGAGCTAAAATGGTTCTAATTTTCAATTCTGTTTTAATAATGTCTGTTGTCCACTAAACCACTCAGGCAACAAGTCATATATATATATATATATATATATATATATATATCACACACATTGAGTACAGGTGTTAATAAATCAGTGCTCAATATATAATAACAGAAATAAAATTTATACTAATAATAAATATACATTTTGTTCCTCACCTGTAGCACAACTGAGTTTTTGTGTTACAGTTGAGGGGAAAAATGTACATTTATTAGTAGTATGTATGTATGTATGTATGTATGTATATAATACGCACACTTCATAGAAGAAATGGAAAATTTGACCACAGTTTAAAAGAAAGCCGCCACCTCCCCCATTCCAATGAGTAACCATTTTTTATTGTAAATTATTCAATGTATTTTTGTATCATTTGATTTCTGTAACAACTTAATATTTCTTGCAGAATTCGAATTCCACAAAATATTAAAATTTGAAATATTTTTTTTAAATGTTAACTTTGTAAATGTTGTTTGAAGTTCTTGAAAATTTTAAAAAATTTTCAACACAGCCTTATCAGACTAATACCATCTTTTTTTTTTATATCCCAACATTTAAGCCAGTCTATTCTCTTACCCTTCTCAGGTATACATTACATTTGATGAAATTTAGAAATCATTTAGTAGATTTATTTAATAAGAACTGCAGTTAATGGAATGTCATTTTATCATATATATACGTATATATATATTAGTACAACTCCTCTAAACTGAACGTCTGAGATGTTCGGAATTGATGGTACTGTTCAGATTCAAGGAAGAAAAGGCTGTTGTGGCAAGCTTAAAATTTTTATTAAGTTTTAAAGTTTAGGCTACAAAAGGTAGTTTGTAATGTTGATTTATTCTTGAGTGTAGATTGAATAAATAAATAAATAAATAAATAAATGTACAAAAAATAATTGACAACCAATAGTACTGAAAAAAATTTGTGCTAAACAAATCTTGTAATTTGTGAAAAACTAAGGCACTTTATGAAATGTTGAAAAATTTATGAAAGTTATAAATTTACCATTCAAAAATAATGATATATAGTACAACTCCTCTAAACCGAACATTTGAGACGTTTGGTATTGAGGGTACTGTTCTGATTCGAAGAAGAAAAGGTTTCATATTTATGTTGATACAAAAGTTTAGATTTGAAGATGAGTCCAAATTTGATGAAGTCTAGATTATGCTATGTTTGCATTTGGGGAGTTCTACTAATATAAAAAATTTTTTTCATGGCGTACTTTTTATCATTTTGTAATTGTTGTTAATGAATGTCAGCTGTTTGCAAAATATAAAGTAACCTTGTGCCTGACAAAGGTGACCTTTTTAATAAATATTTATTATGTTTCAATTTTGTTATCTGTTTTAGCTTGTTTTTTATTGAAGACCATTAAACTTTAAATTTGAGTAAAAATGAATTTGACAAAATCCTACCTAACATGTCGACACAAATTAAGCAAATCAAACACTCATATTTTTGTATGAAGTTGATTTCCCTTCTACAAAAATTTTGAATCTGTTTAAAAATGTCTTGTATAATAAAATTTTTATTTCAATTTTGTAAATTTTATTAACCAAAACAAAAATAAGCCGCAATTAGAAATATTATTAGATTTCAAAATCCCTTCCTGACTTTTGGGAAGACTCATAATAATTTATCTTTTGTGTCGAGTGTGAGCAACTGGCTTTGTTGGTAGTTTTGGCTGTAATAGTGGTATGATTAGCTAGGGTGATTGTCAGGTGTGTGGGGGGGTAGTACTTGGATAGATAGTGGAGGTTTGGGGTTTGTTTTCACTGTTAGTTCCATCTAGTAATTACCAAGTCAACTTCAGGAAAAGACAGGGTAAGAACTGAAAAGTATTTTTAGGAAAGTGTATATAGCTTAATGTTTTTCTTTTCTTTTCTCTTCTGTCTGGATCTTGGATTTCCTTATTGCACTCTTTTTTTTTTTTTTTTTTTTTTCTCTCTCTCAATTACTAACCCTCAGTCCTGAGCAGGTACCAAACCAAGAGGAGACATTTTGATATTCTTTAATAATAGAGAGTATATAACCAAGTCCTTGGTATTTTAGGGTTAGTATTCTTTTGTTTTTCTATTAGGTGAACAATAGGCAACCATTCAGTTACTATGTTATGAGTTACTAAATATACTGTCATATTTTTATTATTGAGTTAATGTTTTCACAATAAAATGATTATTAATTAACTGATGTTGGTAAAATTTTCAAGATGTATTCATATGAGCACTATATCACATTGATTTCATATTATAATATCTATCCTTATTAAAAAAAAGATATATTGATAATAATTTTTCTAGAGTTCCAAGTTTTATTATGTGAATCAACTAAGTGAAACATTTTTATTTATAAATAAAGCCAACAGATATACACCAGAGAAACACATTTGATTAACATACTCTCAGACCTGAAGAATTATTTGATATGTTAATTTGGGCTTCTTTACAATCTATAACATTCATTTACCATTTACTTTCTACCATTGATTTTTAACTTTTCTACTGTTTTAACTTTAATATTATTTGCAGTAATTTTTATTGCTACCTCGTGAAAAGTGGATTGAAGAAGAAGAAAATATTTTGAAGAAACTGGTATTGTGAATGTAAGAAGAAAGATCCAAAGGATTAAGTTAATCTTTTCTTGTTGGTCAAAAATTTGCCTTTCTTGCTTGTTACTCTTTTAATTCTTCTCAAATCTCTTTTAGTGAGATTATTTTTTTAATTTCACTTTTGTTCAACTTTTTCCAATATTGTATTCCCATCACTCAATATTTTGACAATATCTGATTTTTCTTTTGACATTATATTTTTCTTACAACTCAAGGCAATCTTTATATTTCTGGAATGAGAAAAAACTAAATATTTATTTACAATATATTGAATAACTCTAGAGTTACATAATAAAATCACACACTACCAAATAAGTTATTATAAATTTTTATGATAACAATAGATATTATAAACCGAAATTCAACCAATATACTAATATTAATATACATATATATATATATTGAGAAAATCTTGCAAACATTGGTTAATACCAAATTAGTGAAAACATTGATTTGTATAATACAATGTGTGTTATTGGTGAAGCAACAAGTTTCATTAACTGTTGTCAAGAATGCCATTGGATGTTAGTAAAATAGAAATCCATTTGACTGTAAAACAAATGAAAAATGTTTGTGTAGAAGAAATATCAGTATTTACACTATTTATATTCAGACTATTGTCCTCATCTTTGTTGTTGTTACAACGTTTTGGCCATTGTGTCCTCTGACCTTCCTCAGGTGTAGATCTGGGTAACCTACAATTCTGAACTAAACCCTCTTTTTAATCTATGGGAGTGGGGGGATGTATAGACTGTTCACATTCCACTGCTCATGTCTAGGGAATACTAAACATTACCATTGTAGACTAAGCTTAGTCAGGCACAAGGCCTCAGATGTGGGGCACCTAGTGAGTGTACACTATTGATATTATTAGAAAGATTGTCCTCATCTTTGTGTTACATATTTATTATATTTGACCATTATATTAAATGGCCTTCTTCAGGTGGTTGGAATGTAGGAAACTGAACCCTTTATTTTGCTCACTGGGGTAGACTGTTCTAGTTCCATGGACCATGGAAAAGTTATCTCCTGTTAATTCCTCTGTCCAAGTTCTCCACTGCCTTAACCGGGTATTGAACTCAACAATTTGGGTCCTGGAACTATAAAACAGTCTATTAAGTGAGTGAAAAAAAGGGTTCAGTAAATACATTCCAACCATCTGAAGAAAGCTGTAAGGTACAACAGCTGAAACTTTTGTAATAAATATGGTGAAAAAGATGAGGACAATAGTCCAAATAATGTAAATAGAGTACATAATACCTCATCTCAGAAATTTAAGAAAGGGTTTAATTAATTATGCATAATAATGGCCTAATATATTTGTTCAGTAATCATTACTCTCCCACTACCACAACCACCATTGTAATATTAGTTTGTCTTGCAGTTTTGATATTGAGGCCACTTATCAAGATGCACTGATGTAAAACGACTGTGTGTGCGTAAAATGAACTCTCCTGGTTTTGACGTATGAGGATCTGACAACTTTATATATATATATATATATATATATATATATATATATAGATAGATAACTAGACTCGTTTCGAAAAACCCTCGAATTTTTGATTTGCTAATCAAATCAATCTCGAGGGAAAAAAAAGGTTTTAAAAAAAAGAAAGAGCTACAAACATGAACTTCTGCTGACAAAAAAAATCGCACAGATGCAGGTCTGAAGCCCAAAGAAAAAAACCCGATACGAGTAAACAACTAACTAACAAAAAGAGCTCAATACAACCGTAGAGCAGACCTAGATACACCTAGTGAGCCAGACAAACCTACCTAGGTTTCACCTAAACGGATCGTCAGGGAAAGTTTGGCTCAATATATATATATATATACACACACACACACACTCTTCACTTTGAAAAATTCAAATTTTGACAAAAACTAATATTTGCCAAAGGACGGTTTAAATTAATAAAAATAGTGCTTAATACAATATTCAAAAAAATTAAATACAGGGCAATTTAAGAAATGAAATACTTAAAACAACCTTCTTGAAATTTATTACTGACAATGGATTTTTAAGGTTTTTCCTAATTAATTAATGACAAAGTGGAAAAAATTTTGTCTGACATATTTCATCCTTTAGTACTTCAGTGGACTAAATGTTTTTGTTGAAGGAATTAGATGTGTAGGAATGGAAGAGAGGAATATAAAAATGCAAGCATTGATTGTAATTATAGGCAGACAGGAAACACTGAAATTTTAAAATTGTTAATTTATGACTCAAAAACATTAACACATGAGAAAATAGATGAGCTCAAAACAATTAAAGAGGCACAGAAATTTAACAGACTAATTTGAAAACTAGTTAGTAATGAAAACAAATTGTGTTATAAACTAATAGAATACCACCCTAGAATACCCAAACTTTATGGTCTACCTAAACCTCACAAAGCAGGCATTCCAATACACCCCATTATATCAGCAATTGGTAGTACTCCCCACAAACTGGTGAAAATCATAACAAAAATTTTAACCCCTTTCCTAGTAACAATCAGCCCATCATATGTTAAAAATTCAGGTAACCTGTTTTAAAAACTGAAGGGAATAAATATGATAGATAAATTCATGACTACTTTAGATGTTAAATCCCTTTATCACTGTCCCAAGGTGATCATTTACCTGTTAACAAATACCTAAATTTAAAAAAAACAAAATAGCTAAAATCATGAAAATTTTCCAACTCCTCACCAATTAGTGCTAACTCACCTTTAACAATTTTTATAAACAAAAAATTATATTACCAATGGGCTCACCTCTGAATGGAGTTTTAGCTGGTCCATTTCCAGAGTATTTTACATAAATGATCACCATATTTCTAATATAGTAATGATACTCTATTAATATATCTTTACAAAACTATATTGCCTGACCTTTTAGATAAACTAAACAAACATACTATAGAATTTACTTGTAAAACAGAAACAAACAGCACGATACCTTTCCTAGATATCATATTGCACTGTACTGATAATGATCTAAAATGAAGTGTCCATTGCAAATCAACTAATAAAATGACTTTGTATATTTCTATTCTCACTGTAACAACAAAAATAGAATGTGAAATAATTATCAGATTTAAGAACATTCAGAATTTGTAGCCCTTCAATATTTATATGAAATGAAATACACTGGAAAATGGAAATGCTTCTAAATTTCACCTATACTTTACTTATCTCATATTCAACATGGAACAAAAAGCTTGTAAAATATTTCAAAATATAGGAGTGAACCATTCAGGCAAATCCAACAGATTAAAATATATTATTCTACTTACTAACTCTATCACAACTATAATTGAAAAGGATTTATCTATGCTTAACAAAATCATTACAACTTCTAAAACAATAAGAGACTTAATTAATACAAAACAAAATAAAAATAAAGTAAGCAGGAATTTATTCGACCACCTGTAATGATTGCCACAAGGAATACATTGAAGGAACTTCAAGGAATTTAAATAAACTATCATATGAACACAAAAAGGATCTTTTACAAAACATCACACATGATGCATTAGTTGCTTGCTATAATGAATCTAACCATAAATCCAATTTTTAAAAATATTGCTTTAAAAGAAAGCAATTTACTAAGGTGAAAGTGTCTAGAAAGTGCTTTGATTGGTAGATCCTCTACAGTAAATTTGTATTCAGATTTTTAGAACTTTTCTGTTTTTCTTAGCAGATCTTCTATTATCAAAATGTGGGTGACTCAAAAATAAGGGATAAAAACAAAAGCATAAGGAAACTGGATGAAATTGGTTAGACTGCCTAACTGGGCAAATCTAAAAAAAAAAAAAAAAAATAATAATTAAGTTTAAATTTTCAGCATTTCCTGTCTGTGCATAATTATGACCGAGAACACTTGCATTTTTATATTCCACCTCCCCAATTTTTATACATATAATTCTGTCAAAAAAATCGTTACTTTCCTTAGTCTGATGAAGTCCTAAATAACAAAACATGTCACACAAAATTTTTTTCACCTTGTCATTAATTTGATGAACATTGTGCTGATATATAAAAGTTTATATACCATATTCTTCCCCCCACACTTATATATATATATGGTTGGATTGGTGTGAGTTTGTGAGTTTTTATTTATATTTATATACACACACTTTTCACACACACACACACACACACACACACATATATATATATATATATATATATATATATATATATATATATATTTCTGTTGCATTTTTGCAGGTCAAACCTTTTTGGGACACAAGCCTCTTTGTTAGTTTTTACTAGTGGTAATCATTTGCAAATTGACATTTTGTACATTTTTTCACCTAAGAAATTATGAAATATGGTAATTTAATGTGAAAAAGAAATTTTTTTTCTTTTTGAATCCTGTTCAAGCAATTGTGTGCTATTCAGTGAACGTTTCATTGCAAAATAAAATATTTTTTCTTTTCTTCATATAGGATATGATCAAAAAGTTTCTATCCTGATTTAGTTCAATTAAATAGTGTAAGTTACTTTGTTGATTACACAATTTACATTAAAAATATCATCATCATCATGTTTGTTATTGTTTAACATGACAGCAGCCTAGTGGATTAAGGTATTGCTTCATAAATTTGATGGCAAAGCAATTGTGAGTTCAATCCTTGGGCCAAGTAGTACAGAATTAATGGAAACAAGGTCAGCAAGAAGTGAGCACTTCTAAAAAGAACAACATATCCATCACAATAACAATCTACTCCTGTAGATTAAATAAGTTTCCTAGACTGAAATTAACTCTTTATGACCAAGGTGAGCTTTCAAGTTGGAGGACATTGGCTGTGATTTGACCTAGAGTGAGATGGGTTCTGCTAGGCCTACTCTACCTAAAATACATTACACATAAGGATGGTACTCGTTAGGTTCTCAGCTGTGGGACAGATGGTGATTATAAATATCTGTCTATATTTCTGCGATGAGGTATTGTAACTATTTGCACTATTTACATTATTTAGACTGTTGTCCTCATCACGACATTTCAGCTGTTTTGGATATAACTCAACTCTTCAAGGTTTTGTTTACCTCTACTGTGGCCAGATATTGAACTTTGTGTCAAGTCACTGGATTACTTCAACCAACACCACTAATATCCACTGGGCTGAAGTAATCCAGTGACTTGATCCAAAGAGTTGTGAGTTCAATACCTGATCACAGCAGAGGTGAACACAGACATGGAGAGTTGAGTTACTAAAGGGAAATAACTGAAACCAAGATATCTGGAAGAGGTATGGCACGTGGAACTAGAATAATCTACTCTGGTGGATGAAATAAAGGGTTCAGTTCAAAATTCCAATCACCTGAAGAAAGCTGGAGTATACAATGGCTGAAATATTGTGAATATGGCAACAAAGATGAGGACAACAGTCTGAACAATGTAAATAGTGTAAATGATAAATATATTAAAAAAAAATAATGAGTTCCTTCATTAAAAGTTGCATAATTTTAAGGATGACAAATTAGAAAAATTATGCAGGGTTGTGTTTTAAATTGTGTTTCCAATTTTTATTTGTTTTTGCCTTGAAATCTTTAAAAGTCTTAACAACATTTGGTGGCAGACTTCCAGTAATTGCATCTGTTTCTAAGGCACAGCATATGTTACTTGATCTTTTTCTATGACTTGTAACCACTTTCTGTGGAACTCTACAGACTTCTTCACATTTCTTGCTTCAGTGACAACAGATTTCTCATATTTCATCCAAGGGAATCAGCATTTTTTTTTATTTTTTTATGGGAGCAAAAGAATGTAGTTATTTTTTTGTGTATCTGCCTGATGGTAACTTATAATACATTCAAGATGTAATATAGATATTTGTTGAGATTAGTCTGGCACAAGGTTAAGTGTGGAGCACCAAGTGGAAATCAAATTTGCTATACTAATTAGCCTTTTTGACAAGTCTATTAATCCTTACTCTATGGCTTTTATTTAATGTTTAAAATGGAGTTAGATGTCTTGCATTTAGTAAGGAAATAATGGATAAACCACAAAATTATGATTTGACATTTGAGTTGATTATTTACTTATGTCTAGAATTGAAGTCCATGCCATTTACATCTGTACTCTCTGACCATCTTCAGGTAGCAATGTGGGGGTGGAAAAACAGACAAAAACTTGTGATTATGTTTTGCATTTCCTGAATCTTATATCAAATGAAGAAATTGATCAATAAAAGTTTGGTTAGTAGTATTTATAACAGTGGAATTGCAGAAATCTTGAAAGTTGCTTTGCTTTTGGCAAACAGTTGGAATCGGATAAAGTTCTTCAAAAAAAAAATCTTGTTAAATAAGAATGTAATTGGCATTTAAATTTTTTTTTTTTTTTTCTGTTAAAAAGAAATTTTTTATAATCTGTTGTTTTTTGTCACAATAAAAACATTGCACACATCTAGTACCCTACCTTATGCTAGTCAAGCTTGACAAAACTAAGCAGAAATTTTTTGGGAGGGTGGTGTCACATATGTTAAAAAAGTTTCTTCAAAGGATACCAAATGTGTATAACTTTTGAAGGCCAAAAAGTAAATCTGTCCAAATGTTATGATAAAAACAAAGATGAGGATGCTGGTCTTTACTGTATTATTGAATTACTACAAAACCTCAACAATTCATATAGACCCTTTAATGCGGGGTTGTGTACTAGGCCAGAATTTAGTCTGCCACAAGGCCAAATAAAGAGAGCTTGGAAAAATTTCATTTTGTTATATTTAGAGCAATGTTTCCCATACTTTTGGGGACCTTGAACATAATTTTCTGATCCCCCTCCTCTCCTGGTGACCCTTAGGAGGCAAATATAAATTCAGTTTTTCTTCATTTAATTTTACTCAGTGAATTTGATTTTTAATAATCAATAAATCTGAATATTATGTTGAACCAAGAATATAGAACATTGTCAACGTATTTTATGCATAATCCCAATACATCAGTCGTCCAAGACAGTAACACTGTTTTACTGTACAACTATCAAATGTGAGCAGACTGAAAAATATCAGATTTCATTCATTTATTGATGCTTTATTATTACCAAATATTTTGCTGAAAATGACATTTTATATTAAAAAATTCTAATGCAAATATATTGGCACTATCTTTACTTTTTAACAAATGTTTCTTTCTTGCAAAACTTTTCCAAGATATTTGAAAAAAATCCTTTTGATTCTCATTTGGATCTCAACTCTGGATTTGGTAACCGTTGACGCTAGATGATTAGGGTCATGATTTAAAAAAAAAAAAAAAAAAAATAGATTTCTGAAGTTTACAGAAATTATAAGTTTCCCTCTGTTGAACTTAAAATTTTCAAAATTATATATGTTCCAAATTCTTATCTACTGTGTTACCATGGTTACAAACCATGTTAACAAACATGGTTGCCAACCAACCACATTGGTTGCACACAAGAAAAAAACTCTTCTGTAATCATCACTGATATCCTTATTTTGTTATTGAACAAACCATTTTACAAATTACAAAGTGTGAGGGCTGGGTCAAAATTTTTAACAGGAAATTGATAAGAGAAAAATTTAAAGTTTTCTTTAAGATTTAATCAATTTTTTTCTGTAATAATCCACAGTTGGTTAAGGCATAAAATTCTAATTCTGTGAAGAATTTTCATGATCTGCATGTACAAAGAACAATTATTGAAAGAAAAACAAATTCCTTTGAAACAGACATTTGTAGTTTTATTTTAATAAAAACCTTGGTTACACTAAGTAGTTTAGATAAGATGGCAAAAAATTCTCAGTCCTAAAAAAAAGTGATTTAAAAAGAAAAAAGCTTCTAATGTTTGATCACTGGATGAAGAAAAGTGATTTGACTGAGGATCAGCAATTTGATATTTATTTCATTTAAAAATATCCCTTTTCTTGATTGTGTGTTTACTGTTGATGATAGTGATTTCTACATGATAATCAGAATTGTAGCCTTCTTTGGGCCAATAAATTTGCTCTCCACTCAAAACCAAATATTCAACCCTGAAAAGATCCTCCTGACCATTTCAAGGTGCAGTAATAGTTGTCCATTGCAACCTCTTACAACTTGATCTGATCATCAGTCCTATTGTCATGATTTGAAACTGATGCATCAATATTTGCAAGAATTTTGGGTCAGCAGTGGCGAACAGAACGGGACGTTATTTTGCTGTAGGATAACTTAAGACCTCACACTTCAAAAACCACCCTGTAAAAGCTGATAGCCATTAGATATTGAAAAATGCCATTGAGTAGTTTGATGATTCTTGTATCCTGAATGATACTTATAAATCTTAGTCTGGCATGAGGTCATAATAGTGAGATATCTGGTAAAAATTGAACATATTTCACTAGTAACTGTCTTCTAATACTAGTTTATATAGCTATTAATAGTCTTTTGAATTTGAATCAAGTAGGCATTGCTATTTATCAAAAACTTATCCTCACTTTACAGATATTAGTGTGCTGTCCTAAAAAATCCCAGCCAGAAAATAACATTTACACAAATTTAAAACTTTGTCTATCATGTAACTTGGGGATTTTACAGGCATTTCTATTTAGCACATAAACAAAATGGTATTAGTTGTTTTCTCTGAGCATTTAATGTTCATTAAAACCAAGGATAAAATTAATGCTATAAAATAAATTTATATAGTTTGCCAGTATCATGATCTTTATTATAATAAGAATATCTGAAAAGAAGTAGTTATTCAACTCAAAATGACTGTTGGTCATCCAAATCAATTATATTTCAATGAAACTCTCTCTCTCTCTCTTCCAATCAGGAATCAACGCTTTCACTAATGAACATATTTATCCAGCATAAAAAATCTGTTTTTTTATTTTTTGCTTTTTAAATACTATAGATAGACTCCACCACCTAAAATTATTTTTAAAAGATTGTGAAGGAGTGCTAATATGTTTTTAAGTTCTGATTTAAAAAAGATTTTTAAAAAAAATCTGCTGTCTGGTTATTTGGTCAGATTTTAGGAAGTGGATCTTTCAACACTCCTTATATATTTAAAAAGAAAAAAAAAAAAAGTATTGTTATGGCATAAAAACTGGGAAGTTTCTTTTGTGATATCTTCTCTGTCTTGATTTTTTTTTTGTGAATGTTATACAAATTGAGTTTTTTTGATGCTATAGAATTTGGCACAGATGCCACCTGGTGGCTGTCCATATTAGACAATGACACAATTTTTCTCTTTTCATTTTTACAAGGTCAATTGATCATGATAAATACAATTAGATTGTATTTTTCCTACCAGTTATCCACTAATAATACAAAATTGTTTCATGTTCATAGTTTTAGTAATTATTCCTTTGACTATGGCCATCTGTTGGCATTCATATTTGTGAATACCTTCTGGTTGAATTCTTGCTGCTATTGAAGTTATGAAAACTAAATTTAGCCATATTTACTAAGAATGATCTGCTGTAAAATAAGGTTATGAATTACATTTAACTTATTACAGTAATTTCTGTATTTTGAATTAAAATGTTGTTACTGTAATCATAGACTGCAATAGTTTTTATCCATCAATTAAAAGGTTTTAAAGTGTACATTATGACAACCTGCATATATCTATAGCTAGGAGGACGTTAAAAGCATTCTCTAGAGTTGTAGTTATTAAGATTGTGTTTATGTATTTTCTATAAGAAGAAATATTCATGAATTCCTTTTGCCAGAAAAAAAAAAAAAAGAAATATCAACATTTAATCTTAAACACGGAAAGTCAGGAAAGATATTTTCAACATTTTTGATAATTTTAATGTTTATTCATTTTAATTATAAAAATTATTAGTAAATGTTAAATTGATTTTGCTTTTGCAAATCTTGTATTATTTCTAGGAAATGATTTTTGGTAATTGTTTTTGTTTTACTTTCATGATGTTAATATTCATTTTTTTTCTTTTTTGCTTCTTGTTTTGCTCTGTAGGGATATTAACCGTAAGTGCTAATGACTTCTTTGCTCTATGGTGATACTGACTCTAAGTAATCATGGTTTTGCTGTCATTAGTTAAAATGCTGTGCTTGAACTTGACTATTTGTGCTCACTTCACAGACATCTTGTGTTTCCAGTGTAAATCCATGGCAATTACTCTTCTTTTTAACCAGATCTTTTCCTTCTCATTGATTGTCTACTTTTTCTCTTTCTTTTATACATACTTTTCTATTATCTCATTGACTTTTCTATTTTTTTCCTATGTCTGGTATTTGTCTATTATCTCCATCTGCTAGGTGTGTCTGTAGAGCAGAAAAAACCTTCTGGAAAATGCTCCAAAACATTTCAGATGAAGAGTGGATACTTGGATGCAGAAGTGTATACATGTGTATAATCATTTACTTACTCTGGGCACTAGGTGCTAATATATGTATATATATATATATTATAGTGTGTGTGTGTGTGTGCATGGCAAGGTAGCTGGAACATGTGTTCAAATCTCACCATGGTCAATTTGTCAGAGAGGTGAATTCTTGATGTTATCAGCTTGGGGTTGGGAGTGATCCCAGCATGGTACCACCATTAGAAATGCCTGAAAACCCTGCAATTGTTTGACCCAAGCCTTGTGAATGAAATTGGGTAGACGACAAAACTGGAAAACATCAATGGTTGTACTGGCACAAAGTTACAAGACGTCATTGAGAGTTTGAGCATAATGTTGATCGTATCAGATTATATGTTCACTCTACTAGAAACTATAACTAGGATCTGTGCAGCATAGTTACAGTATATTTTAAAAAAAGAAAAGAAAACACAATTGTACCTGAGTGGGAATCTGCAACAGGGACTAGCTTGCCATCCTGGTAGACATGTGTACTTGGAAACAAGTAGCCAGCCATTTTTATTTAATTGTGTGTGTGTGTATATATATATATATATATATATATATATATATATATATATATATATATATAATGTATTTAAAAAACAATCCTTCTTTCATGCACATTTCATTGAATACGACAGACAAGTTGCTTTTAGATTTTTATACAATTTCTCATGTGATCTATGGTTTTTTTTTCTTTTCAGATGATAAATTATATAAAAGCTGTCCGAATGTTCTTTTTTATCCAAGTGCTTTCAGCTATGCATTTAGCCATTTGCAATGTTGAAATATATTAACTGTTAACAACAAACTATTTCTTGTTAACAGTTCATGTATTTCAACCTTAAAAAATGGCTAAATGCATAGCCAAAACCGCTCAGATAAAAAAAACATGAAATCGTATAAAAAAAAAAAAACTAAATCAAAGCATCTTTTCTGTCATATTCAATGAAATGTGCATATATATATAGATATATATATATATATATATATATATATATATAAAAAATCCTCATCCCCTTGACTTTTGTAATCATAGGGTGGATCCAAATGCAGAAGTGTTGGTGCCTTGCATGATGAACTTGCATAGGCTTGCCATGTCTTGTAATGTGTCCAAACCATGTATGGAACGCTGATGTTGGAGTAAACAGACATGTTTTTTTTTTCCATTGCTCAAAGAAAGTTATCATATTTTAAAGGAGTGGATTGTTTTTAATTATTCTTATATTCTTTTTATGTTATTTTTATAGATACAATTTATGTGAGTAAATGCTCTGTTTTAATTAAACAATATTAATTATATTTACTGGCCTGAATATTCCAGAAATTTTGTAGAAAATATGCATTTTCAGACAGGAATTGAACCTATATCCCATATGGAAACCGTTTGGACTTTGCTAACTGTAAAGATCTCTGTGGCTGAATGGTTAACAGCATGTAAGTTCAGATCAGTACCTGATGATTACCTTAGTAGCATGAAACTCTGAGTTGTACTGGTAGCATGGGGTAATATGTATTTTTACTAATATATACTTAATAGCTCTGTTATTTAGCATTGAGCACTGTTTTTCTTACACCAAAGAGGATATATATATGTGAACACTTACACATACATTTATTTATTTATATTCATTTGATTTTTCATATATATTATACATACATACATACATGTACATATATATATATATATATATATATATATATATATATATATATATTTTTATAAAAAAAATATAACATAAGTTTGTTAAAAAAATCACAGTGATTTTATAACATACTTATGTTATAATTTTTTTATAAATAATAATTATATCTGCTCTACTTTGTATTGAGCACTCTTTTAAGAATAGTAATTGTTGGTTATTGGAATTCATTCTGTATATACCAATTATATACTTGGGTATATATATATAATAAAGTCACTATGCAGTTACTTATAATGACAAAGCAATTAATCAACAGTTCAGAAATTTATTATTAAAATGGTTCTGGTTAATAACAGTAAAATGCTATAGTAAATTAATTACTGATGCTGTTCATACTGCAAGTTGCCTGCTTCAATGTTTTGCTTTTTTGTTATAACTGTATAGTGACTTTATTACCATCCTGTGTGTGTATATAATTTTGTTTAAATTTATATATCAATAAACGGTATTTAGAAAGATATGACAAACTGGAAAGGTTTTTTGTGATGCGTTTCATCCATTAGGATTTCATTGGACTGGGCTTTGATGATGTTGTCATGTCTATACACAGAAATGAGAAAACAAGACATGAATTTAGTTTCCAAATTTTTTTTAAATTTAATTTTACCCTGCGGAAATCTCTTATTTCATAAATGTGAAAACATGTCGCATCTCAAGTCCTATCTGATAAATACCTAAAGCACCAAACCACATCACAGGTGGTTCGCTTTCAGTCTGGCGGTGATAAAGCTAAATCCATTTTCAATTTACATTTGAACTATTATCTTCATCTTTGTTGTTATCACAGCATTTTGATTGTTGTGACCTGGGCAGCAATCTTTCTTCTATAAAATACTTCATGGAATATGATGGACAAGGACAGGTTTTTATTTAGTTTTTCTAGTATTCTTACAGTTTTACTTTTTTGGGAATGAAGAGGGTAATAAATGTTTGTAGTGATTATTATCCCAAGCACTTTCAGCCAATTCATTAGCCATTTCAAATATTGTTGTTAGTATATTTTCATGTCTTTATGTTTTAATATTGTGCTAGTTGAGATGTAGTAGTATTTTCATGTTGAGGTGGACTGTCTTTAAAAACCAACACTTTCAAGACTCTTCTTGTCTGTCACATTCACTGAATGAATAAATATGCATGTGATTGTGTGTGCATTCATGTGTATATGCATATGTAAAAAAAAAAAAAAAAAGAAAAACAGATTTAATTATTGTTACAATGCTTTTCTTTTTTCTTTTTATGGCTCAAAAGAATTTAGTCAGATGATTAAATTCTTCTGGAATATTTTTGTTAATGTATCTTTGGATTTAGATAATGAAACATCTTTTTTTATTGTTAAATAATGAGACATCTATTTGTAATAACAGCAACTATTATCTGTGGATATTTGCCAAGATATTTTGGCAAACCTGATAGTCATGAGTATAACTTGTTTTTTTTCGCAAGTTTTGAAGAACTTACAGACACTGTCCATTAGACAATAACATAAATGGTATAAGAGAGGATTTAAATTCCTGACATTCTAAAGGTTAAACATTTAGCATTCCTTTATTAAAATTTGTACCATATTTCACTATTTATATAAAGCTCCAATGCATTAGATGCCCCCAACCAAATTTTGAAGGAAGAAATTGAAAAGTTTGCCTCTTGTATTTCATAGCCCTCTACATTATCCATGATTTTACCCACTGAACAGCATATGCTGAACAGCATTAAAACCTGACTAATCATAACAAATTCATTACAGATTGATGAGTACCAAATTTATGGCAACTATTTAGGATGTAATAATTAGAAGAGAAGTTGGAGTGCATAATATGACTGAAACTGAACCTTATTGCAACCTGAAATCTTCACTAATTGTGATGAATTCATCACAAATCAGGATGGAGCACTAATTTTAAATTACATACATGTAAATTTAAATACAGATATAGGGTGTAATTTATTGGGTTGGTACATAATTATCAGGCGTTTTTCTAGGTGAGTTATTTGTTAATAAAAAATTTCTGTTTAGTTTATTGTTTTTTTTTAATAAAAATATTATTTTATTTTCAAGTTATAAAATGCATGTCGGAATAATCATTTAAAACTGTTATTGTTGAATTGTTGTGTTTCTTTTTTCATAATAAATATTGTTTAAAAACGCCTGATAATTATGCACCAACCCAATATAATTTACTCTATTTAAATTGTTCAGATTGTTGTCTTCATCTTTATTGTCATATTCACAACATTTCAGCCATTGTATGCTCCAGCCTTCTTCAAGTGATATACATTGGAATTTTGAACTGAATCCTTTTAGTTCACAGGTAGACTGTTCTAATTCCATGTGCCATACCTTTTTTTTTTTTTTTTTTTTTTTTTTTGATCTCTCAGTTTCTCTTTAGTAACTCAACTCTCCAAGTTTTTGTTCCTTTTTGCTGTGGCCAGGGATTGAACTCACAACTCTTTTGGATCAAGTCACTGGATTACTTCAACCAACTTTTTTTATCCACTAGGCCATGTGCCACATGTGTTAAGAATAATGAAATAAAACATGTATAATCACTAATTAATTTTTGTAAGAACAAGATTGATAGCGATGAAATATGATCTCATTGCAAAATTTTCTGCATTTAATTGATATTTCCACAAAATTGTTTTTAAAAATCTTTTTGGGTTGGGGAAATTACATTGATGACAACTTATGACTTTTCCGTTTTTTTTTTTTTTAATAATCATTGCACTTTTGTTTCCTGTTTGTGTCTGGGCATTTTGAAAAATCAGTATTGTGGCTGGGTGGGTTTTAGTTTAAGAACCAAAAATACCAGGAAGTTTAAAAGTTATTTAGAGAAAAAGGATGAAAAATAGAAACAGTTATCAACAT
Source organism: Acanthosepion pharaonis (assembly GCA_903632075.3). Taxonomy (NCBI): domain Eukaryota; kingdom Metazoa; phylum Mollusca; class Cephalopoda; order Sepiida; family Sepiidae; genus Acanthosepion; species Acanthosepion pharaonis. Next base: position 652,236 of record CAHIKZ030001804.1, read on the forward strand.
CATCAAAATGATTTGATGATATTTACATGTATAATAAATTCAATTTTAGACTTAATTGGCTGAGGTAATTGCATCTTTCTGTCTGGTGCTATTGGTCAGTATCTAATTTTAAAATTGACAATTTTGCTTGCTGATTTTCAAGGAAAAACATTAAAAAAAACAATGTGGAATAAAATACTCACTAAAAACATTTCCTGGAAAGGAAAATGGAGTGAAAGTAAAACTAATCTTTTAATTGTTTAACCTCTGGTTGGAAGTAGCTCTTGAAATGGGTGGTAGAGATTATATTACATGGCTTTTGATTTAACAAAGTTTAATAAACTTCCTATGAAACTATAATTGTCATTCAAATTGTTATCATTTGTCATTATTCCATGAATTCTTTGAAGTATCTTTGTTTTGAGTGCAGGCTTTACAAGTACTTTGTTTTCTTATCTTCTATCATGTCTAAATGCGTTCTCCTTGTTCTGTGACTTATTCAGGGTAAGAGCCTCATTTTTGTTGTTTTGTCCAGCATGTTTCAGCCAGGCCATTCTCCAGCCTTTCTTGGGTTGCATCTAATCATCTCCAAGAAACTTGAAAGAGAATCTTTTCCTCATTCCCCAAATTTTTTCTGCTAACTTTCAGCGCCTATATAAATTGAGACAATGATGGAGACTTTTTTTTTTTTTTCATGCTTTGTCTGACATTGAAATATTTCTAAAAACATAAAAAAAAATAGTAGTGACAAAAAAGTTATGAATAAAATCAATTATGATAAAATCAACATTAAAGCAAAACCATAAAATTTGTTACTACATTTTTTCTCAAGATCATAGAGAGATTTTATTTACTACTTTATCTATTACTCAGTCATATCACATTCGTTGAAAATCATTTTCAATCCTTTGTTTCAATGTGGTTAGAATTAGCAACTAATGCCAAGGCTTTGGCTTTATTTTCCACCATTATTTTACAAATGTTGTTTAAGTAATGAATGTCAAGATGTCTGCTTACCTTTGAGATTTTTCCTCTCTGTAGGGTTGGGTTGAAATGTCACCATTATTTTCTCAGCAATAAAGAAAAAAATACCCTGTTTAAAATTTTAAAAATCTGGAGTCTTAATGCTACTCCTACTGAATATGAAAATGTCGCCAAAAAGCTATTCCATCCATTTTAAATTAAAAAAAAATTGATTAGCAAAATAAATACAATTCACTTAAAAAGTTATTTCAAAATTCATTGTAAATTTATCAGAAGTCAATGTGTTTCCAGATCATCTCTGCCATCATTCAAGCAGGGTCCCCGCCATTCTTCTGATCATCTCTGCCATCATTATTCTTGTTACACAAGCAGTCATACTAAGAATAAATTGAAGTCTAATTTCCATGCAACAAAGTGGTGTATAATACCTCCATCAATATACTGTTTTTTTTAATCTCATCTCGTATTTAAAGAGACTTTTTATTAGATTCATAAGTGAACTATTTGATATATAAAGAAGAATTTACAAGAATTTTTTTTTTTTTTTTTTTTTTGCTTATTTACATTGTTGAGACTGTTGTCCTCATCTTATCATGTTCACAATGTTTTAGCTGTTGTACACTCTGGCTTTCCCCAGATGATTGAAATTCTAAACTGTACCCTTTAGTTCATCCACTGGAGTAGATTTCTCTAGTTCCACATGCCATGTCTCTTCCAGATATCTCAGTTTCAGTTATTTGCCTTTAACTCAACTCTCCAAGTTTTTGTTCAGCTCTGATGTGGCCAGGTATTGAACTCACAATTCTTTGGATCAAGTCAGTGGATTACTTCAACCAACACTTTTATCCACTGGGCCAAGTGCCCTTGAGGATAAGCGGTCTGGTTCAAGATTCCAATCAACTGAAGAAGGCCAGAACATGTAGCATCTGAAATGTCATGAGTATGACAACAAAGACGAGGACAATGGACTAAACAATGTAAAAGGTGTAAATAATTACAATACCTCATCTTGGAAATATAGACATAAATTCTTTGTTTGCTGCTAATCTTGTCTGCTAATTCAATTAATACAACCCTTAGATTCAAGTGACTGTTTTTAACACTACATGTAGAAATGGACAAAAAAAAAAAAAAAAAAAACTAAGATGAGGATCTTGAGCCAAATAGTGGAATAATAAATAGTGGCTAATATTTAATTTCAGAATGTCTGATGATAGAATGCAGAATTCATTTGCAATACAAAATATAAATAAAATGAATTCTTATGAAATGAATTTGAGTAGGAAGAAGCTGAAAAGTGTACATTATGATGGATGCCATTTAAGTTCAGTTTACATTTTGTAGATGGATTCAGACAGCAGCTGGTTTTGCAATTTTGCCAATGGCAATCAATTCTTCTCCAATTGTTTAAACAAAGATTTTTGTTTTTCTAAGTTCAAAAAGAGATTCTTTCTTCTTCCTTATTATTCACAATTAAATGCAATTGGCCTTCAGACTAGAGGGTTGCTGAAAAGAGATCTTTGACATCTGAACACACATTGATAGCAAAAGGTTAACAGAAATTATAATGTGGAGCTATTTTCTAAGACTGAACACACTTTGTCAGGAAAAGTTGAAACCAAAACTCTTTTGTTCAATCCAAAGTAAATTTACCTTCCTTCCTTCCTTCCTTTTTGTTTTTTTTTTTTTTTGGGGGGGTGTCATATAATTGTACACATTAATATCTTCTATTTTACACACTTATACACAATATACCATTCAAGACATGTCTAAATTTTGGTTCAATCAACAATTGTTGTTTTTGCACCTTGAACAATTTATTATTTTTTGACTCCTTGAATTATTTAGACTAATATCCTCATCATTAGGATTTTGAAAACAATATTTCAATTATCTCCTGTTTTCCCCAGGTGCATATCACATTTTATAATCTTCACTATCTTTTTTGATTTTATTTTATAGATATATGTACACATACCAAAGATATGTCCATCAATGTCAGTTGTTTTTTTTATCAGTAATGTTGGTGAATAAGTGGATCTTAACTTTTTTTTTTAATCCTGTGAGCCGTATGGCTTGTAGGGGTACCATGTGTACTGCAGCCACAGCAGAAGTGTTTCTTGGACAAGATAGCCTAATGGCGCCCAGTCCTCTCCAGGCCAGTTTTGAATTCAGTTTTTCCTTCTCCTAGACCGATTGCCACCCAAGGCTATAGAACCCAGTTTGTCCTGCTATTTACCCATAGCTGGGGAGAGAGGAAGAGGATTCATACCTTTCCCAAGGGTATTAGCATATAAGTAAATATAATGGATCCAATAGGAATTCAAACTTGGCTCTCCGATTCCTCAATCCAAGCTGCTATACTTTTTAACTATTTACTAATTAATTAGCTATAAATTCTAATCAGGTTTATGTATGTGCTTTTGAATTATTGGCACCTGCTTGCAGTCTACTCCTGAAGAGTCATTGGCAAGAGTCACAGAGAAATGTGCCTGGTGGATGTGGCTGGGCAAGTCAGGCCCTCCTGACAGCATGACATTGATCCTTTTCATGTTGGTGGTTGGATTTCACAAAGTCTTGGTACTTCTATTCCCACTTCCAGATGGTCCTATGCCAGGAAGGCTGATGTAAAGCAACGTTTTCCCAGATCTCAGGGTCAATGTTGGTCTCTGTCAGGGATGTCTTCAACTGATCCTTGAAGAATCATTTTGGACCTCTGCATAGCCACTTGCTGCTGTCGAGTTCTCCAGATATGTTATTATATGGGAGTCAAGTTGGGGGCCATGTTTCAAATGTTTCAAATGATGATAGTTTTCATTCTTAATAATTTGGGAATTTATTTAAATGAGATAAATTAGAATTTTTAAATATTTTTGAAACTGTTTTATTGTTTTTAATTTTGTAAATATTTGTTGTCAATACCATCCAACCTCCATCTATAAAATATGGATAAAAGCTAACTTGCAATGACATCTCAGGATAAAACTCTAATCAAGAAATAAAAAAAAATGGGTTTAAAAAAAATTAAAGCAAACTTTATTCTATCTAGCACATTAAGTATGAAAAGTTTTTCTCCACAGAATGAGTCTATGTTGACAAAATAGACTGTACCAGAGAAGAGTGGTGACTGACAATAAAACTGTTCTTAATCAGAAGAAAACAGTTTTGGGCAGGAAGTTATCATCATTGAATTTGAACTGAACTCTCTATTGGCATTGTACTTTTGCTTCATGGCAATTTTTGTCTGGATAATTCAGCAGCACGGAACTTAGTTTTCTGGTTCATGCAGTGAGTTTTGTTTGGAGGAAAAAAAGAATGTCAAAGATCTTTTTTCTTTTTTTAATATTTTGCCAGTCACAATGTAATTTTCAAAAGAAATTAAAAACATCCACAGATGAAGACTCTTTTCAAGAAATTAAAACATACAATGCCTAAAATAAGATGTTCCAAGAAATAGAATGTCCTGAATAATTTTTTTTTTTTTTTTTTTTTTACAAAGATTGTAAAACCTTAGAATATAAAATATCTTCATTCATAATCATCAGTCCCATTACTAGATGTGGTCATAGAGCCATTATGCAATGGGGCACCTGATCGGCACCACAAATGTCACTGTAGGTATTCATTCATGCATAGTGTATTTTGGGTAAAGTAGATCTGCCAGAGCTGCAGGTCAGACTAAAGCCAATTTGAAAGCTTTCCTTGGTTATAGCCATGTGGCCACTATCAAGGGGTTCCCTCCAATCTGGCCATTGACTTCAGTCTAGAAAACCCTCTATCCAGCCAGAATTTGTCTTCATCACTCTGCCTGCAGTTCAGTTCCATATGCAGATTTAGTCTGCAGCCAGTTTACACTTGCTCTTCTTACTCTCTTGGCTGAATGGAATCACTAATGAGAACCTTGAACTACACCTGAATTTCCTGCATACTTTGGCACCAGAAGCAATGAAAGTTTGTTTTTTTTTGGGGTTTTTTTTTCTTGTTCTAACAGCTTTTTAGTAACTATAATCAAATTCAGTTTTTGTCTTTGTCTTTTTTTTTTTTTTCTAATTATTAAATTTTTTTATTTGAGCATAAATAGTGGAACATTTTAAATAATCCTCCACTTTTTGAAACACTGTCATTTACTACTTGGTTGGTTATTTTTGTAGTGTTAATTCTCATTCAGAGTAAGAATGCCAAATATGCTTCATATATGTGACTGGGGCAAAAAATTAAAGATAGATTCAAACTATAAAAGGAGATTTCAAGTCACTGCCATCAAAACTTATACACCAGTGTTAGCAAGTAATTTCAATCATGTCTGACTTACATTGATACACATTAAACACAGATTCTCAACAAATTCCAAAAAATTTAGTCTATAAACAGACAGATGACTTATCCTCATGAATTCATTCAATTGTATATTTAGCTGAAGGTGACTTCAACTCAGCTTAAGAAAGGTTATTAAAATTGTTTACAGTTTAAATCTCTCCAACAAGATGGCTGCTTCACTAAAGGCTAAAAACACATTGCCTTATATTCACTTCATATTAAGGATTATCCAATAAGAATAAGAGGCTATAAAATATATTTACATTATATATTTTCTAATGAAATTGTAATATCCTCCTTTGTAAATTAAAAACACATTGTGGAGTGAGTGGCCATAGTTAAATAAATGCAAAATAAGTAACAGAGTTGTTCAACAAACAGAATTGACAAAATTTGCAATAAGCAAAAACAAGAAAAAGAACAAGGCAAAAAATAATATAAAGCAAGCAAACAAATATATGTAAAGGAAATTAACAATAATAAGGCAAAACTTTTACAAACTAAAAATTGGGGTTGAAAAGTTCAGACAAGCGAACGTAGCATTCTGACTTCAAGATAAGACAGTCTGTGACTAAGTCAGATGAAACCGAGAACCAGCCTATTTTATTGGCTAGGAAAAAAAAACTTGCATGCTTTCATGTCTATGAATTGGAAAGAGGCAAATGTTTTGCAATCGTTCTTAGTATTGAAACCAGCACAAATATTCTAGTTACAAATTCTAGAGTTGATGCAATCAAAGTGTTAGAAAATGTGATTAAGATACAAATAAATGTTGGGATAATAAAGTCACATTTGACTATTTCAACCAAATGTGTGTGTTTAAGTGTTGCATATTTCCTGCTGGGATCAAAGGTTGATAGACTATTACTTATCCAATATCATTGGGACCTTTTTAGGGTAACATATCCATGATTTTGCTAGTTACATTAGAGTACACTTAGCCCAACAGCTAACCACTTCATCCTACCTTTAAAATAACCTTAATATTGGTTAATAAAGAAAAATTGAAAAGTGGAATTTAAAGGTAAAATAAAGGTTACAATTCTGTTGACATAAATAAGAAAAACAGTTGTTGCAGGTTTATGCAGTGACATGAGGAATCTGAAATTGCTCTCATGGAAATTAGTACTGATTGTTGAATTGGTGACAGCATACCTGTACAGGTACAGGCCAGAGTTTTTGAATACTGATTTCCAAAGTAGGCTGGATTTCTCTACTTGAACAAGTGGCACAGCACATTGATCTCCTATCTGTAAAGTTACCAATTTTGTATTTTTCAATCTATATTTTTATATATATATATATAAATTTGACTTGTTTTGAAGGCAAAAATTTAAATAGGTATATAGGGATGCTTACTGTTGTGTCGGAAACCTACCACCCCTCTTGAAGATGAACTTGTCTGCGAACAAAGACTTTAAATAGTGGCATGTCAGTTGACATGGGGAAGACAGATAGACAGAGAAGTTCTTAGCTGAGCAAGTTATTGACTACTCAGGCAATTTCTGTACCTTTTTACCAACCTATTAAAACCTTTTTTATTGTTACGTGTTATTTGGCGTTTGTCTCTACTAACCCCAAATCAACATCATAACACTTACCTTAAAACTTGTCGTAGGAGGGTTATATGTACTTAAAAGAGGAATGTTCCATTCCTCATTTTGGTGTTGAAACAAAATAATAAAAGAGGCTAAATGTGACAAATTAGTTTTAAAAGAATTCTTTAGATCCTAATAATTGTTATAATAAATAAAAAGTCTTGCGCTTTGCTGGGAAAAAAAATCCGTAAAACACTTGTTTGATTTAAGGAAATTTATTTGCTTTTGTAAATAGTCTCAACTGTAATTTGTATCAACAATCCACACAATTTAGTCACTTGTGAATAATTGTCTCTGATGATCAACATTGTCTTCACCAGTGGAGAAAATTGGTAACCATTACTTCTTGGTCTTTATTTTCCTCACATTACTTGGCTCATCTTCAAGACTTCATTACTGTGCTTATGTTTGTACTGATCCCGTTACAAACTATATTTTTAATGTTCGATTTAAAATTGGATTGGTAGCAATCTTAGTTTTTCATTTATGAACTAGTCCTAAGTATGATGATAAACTACATCCAGCAGCAAGACCCCTGATTAATAAATTGGAGGTTTTGAGGAGCATGGAACCACCTCTTAATTGTTCCCAGGTCTATCCTGACCCTAGGTGATAGCACCTGTTAGGGTCCCAGCTATGAGAAGTGTGTTTTGATTTTTGTTTGGTGGTTCACGAAGTACAATAATACATTATAATAGAAATACCAACATATGGGTACATGGCTGAGTGGTTAGAATATTTTCATTCTGACCATGAGTCCTGGGTTCAAATCTCACTATGGCCATTTGTCAGGAAGAAGACTTTCTGATGTTATCAGACTGAAGGGATAGATCCTAGCGTGTGGGCACTTTGGAAAGTGCCTGAAAACCATACCACAGATTGACCCAAGCCCTGTGAGTGAAATTGGGTAGACAGAAAACTTGGGAGCCGTCAATAGCTGTGCTAGCATGAAGCCACAAGTCATCGTGGCTGAGGGATTGAGCGTGCTGACCTTGTTCAAATTGTTGATCATGCTAAATAACACGCTCTTTCCCAGAAACTGTAACTAAGATCTGCTCAGCATAATTGCAGTATAAAGCACAGGTGAGCTCCGTGGGTGTTGAACAATCACAAATGTGCCTGAGAGAGCGCCTGAATTAGGGATTGGCTAGCTACCCTAGTAGACAGGTATCCTTGAATACGAGTGGCCAGTTATACGAGCAAATACATTTATAAGAAAACTGACCACTTGTAACTAGCAAAATGACAATACGGCACTAAAGTAGAAAAATACATTTTTATACTAAAATTACCAACAATACATTTTATTATCTACAAACTATATATCTAAAAACAACTTACCTTTACCCTGAAAGTATAAGATTATGTATAAAATATCTGTAGTTGAAGCCATAAAATTGTGTATGAAATATTTAGATTTCAGCATTAAATAACCCATAGAGATGTTGATATGCCACTAAACAAAACCAACCAACCAATTATTTATGAATGAATCAAAGTTATCACATTAGGAGAAATCTCAGTTTGGTTAAGAAAATGTTGTTCATTTTAATAAATATTCCAATTGATATTTGATGTTCTTAATATGTTCGACAGGAGTTTAGTAAAATAAATCTTTACCCCACAATATTATTTGCATGTTCTTCTGTAATCCTTAGGTTTATTATTCAATGATCCATTGGCCAAATATATTTCTATGAATATATCTTCTTTTTTTTTTTTTTACTGTTCTCAATGAAATTCCAGACAACAACTACATCACTACAACTTTTGTATGACTCAAATTTATCAAACTCATTTGGATTCATATAAACTCAACTGGTTGTTTAAAAAAATCTAATTCTTTTTAGATTGGCCTTTTTTTTCTTTCCCAAGTGCAGTATATTAACATAACCCTGGTGGTGGATCTGTTTTTCATTTTTAAAAAAAAAAAAAAGGAAAAGTTTTCAGCTTCTTTCCTGGCAGATACAATATTGTTGGCTATCATCTGTTTTTATTACTTTTTGTTTTTGTATATTTAGTAAATTCATTTTAATTGTGAATTTAAGTTTACAGCTACATCACATTGAACCACCAGTTTCCCCTATGACCACCGAAGTTAAACCTAGTCAATCCCTAGATGGGTGACCACTTGGGAAGATCAGGCACTGTAAACAGGTTGTGTAATGAATAATCACTTAGAATAGTTAATAGAAGAACCAAGTTCCAATTCCCATTGGGTTTGTTATATTTGCTTATGTGCAGATACCCTTGGGAAAGGTATGAATCCACCTCTTTCCCTCCTATGGGTTAATTAGTAAAACTTTTATCAGTAAACCATTATTATCTCTAAAAATAATTCTTAGGATCTAAAAATATTTTCTGTCTTTAAATAACCTGCAATGGGTTGACACGCCGTAGAAAAAAAAAATAAATCAAACATTTGTGAAATTTGCAGAAAAAGTTTTTTCATTTTTTGTAAAATATCTATTTTCTTCAACAAAATTTAAAATATTAATTTGATCAGTTTTAATTTGGTTTCCAAAGATTACAAAAATTGATTTAAAAAGAAAAGAAAAAATAGAAGTGTAACTGTTTCTTAAGATAAATTGATTATTGCATGTGTCCTTTTTTTTATCCTAATTTCTTGAGTATGAAGTAGCTTTGAATTACTTTAATTTCATATTACTTTATTTATTTCATATATACTTTATATTATATATATATATATATATATATATATATATATATATATATGATGAGAGAATAAATAAAATGCAATGACTTAACTTCCAATTTGTAGTTTCACAGACCTAGTCAGGGTAAGATAAATCTTATTGAATCCATTAACAGATATCGTTTATTTAAATTTACATATGTTACATAAAAAAATGTTAATTATTGACAAATTTTAAATTTGTTCTATCCTAAAAATGTTATAACCTGACAACATCTAATCTGAAATTACTCAAGAGGTCGATATACTTACTTTATAAAAGTCATTTGTATAAAAATTCTAATCTGAAATTACTCAAGAGGTCGATATATTTACTTTATAAAAGTCATTTGTATAAAAATTTTAAGAAAATAAAAAGAGTAAATTTTTCTGACAGAGTTTATGTATTAGACACATTTCAATTATCATAATATTCAAAATTATTGTTTATTAATTGAAATGTTTTGATGTTATGATTTTTTCCATCCCTGAAATGTTAATATTAATGTCTAAGTTGAAAACATAAAAAAAAAAAATTTACAAGTTGTAGTATAGGGTTTTTTTTTGGGGGGGTTACAGCTTCTTCAAGAATTTTCCTTATACACAATTGTTTTCTTGTTTGCAAAAATAATATAGTATTTTGCAATGGTTAACCAGATCATATGATGTTATTTCTCCCACTTGATAAATAAGTAGCATTTAGTCAAAATTGCAGCTGACTAAGGTTTTATAATATATATATATATATATATATATATATATATATATATATATATATATATCTTAGTCAACTGCAATTTTAACTAAATGCTACTTGTATATCTAGTAGAAATAACAAAGGCTCAAACACTAAATATTCCATGGTTATAATTTATTACATTGGAATCGTAATCACAATCCAATTCATCAGACCTACAAATTCATATATACGTATTATAAATTAACTGATTTAAAATATAGTTGTGTAGCAAAGGAACCATATTTTAAATCTGTTACTTTATAATATTTATGCTCTGTAAATTTACATTGAGCACTGTTTGTGTAAAAATAAAAATATCAATAAGAACACCGGATTATATATCTTACTGTTCTTTCTTTTTACTATAATATATGTGTGTGTGTGTATGTAATTTTCAGAAATTCTTTGCACTATTAAATGTTTAAAATAATAATTAAGGTAGGGTTAAGTAATGTGTTTTTATGGGTGAGAACCAAAATAAAAAAATAAATAAAATGCGCATAAGTAAATTAGAATTTTTTATTTATTTTTTTACCTTGCTATTAAATAAATTTTTTAAAAATATTTTTGACATTTAGTTTAAAAGGCAAAATATTAGGGAATGAATTCTATTGACAAATTGGTAACAAGTATTTACTTTGTGACTGTTTTTGTTGTTGGGTAAATCCCAGTTTTGTGGTGTGCACAGGAAGCACAGTGAACCTGAGAGGACTTTTCAAGTTAGCTTATAATGATGGGCAGATATGCTGGGCTAAGATAAATTTTTCTCTCTCTCTCAGTCTTGGATTTAGTCTGCTCTTGTAGTCAGAGCTTTCTTCCCAGCCTCTTTTTCTTTCCTTTGAATGATATGTAGTAAGGTTGGGTTGTAGATGCCCCACGCCTTCTCCCGGACCAAAAAATGGAATCTCTTGGAGAGACATCCTATCTGTATGTACTCCTAGTCTTACCATTTCCTGCCAATATTGGCTGCAAAAATTCTAGCTACTTGCTTAATGGAACCAACCTCTAATGCATTATTTTTTATTTTATTTTAACGTACTCTTAATGATGGCAGTTAGTGGAAAAGGAAACATCACTAATAAGTAGCTTAATTGGTGTTAAAGCATTCTTTGTGTCCACTTTTTAAAAAGCCCAAAAGTTAAATGTTTTCAAACAATATATACATGAAAATTATGTAGATATTTCTTTAAAAAGTTGGTATCTTGTTACTATTTCTTTCCCTTGTAATTATTCACATCTGCTTTGAGCCATGTTGATAATAAAATGAAAACCAGATTTCCTGGTATTGGAAAATAACTGAAAATGTTTGGAAACTTGGAAAATTTTCACTGCTTGGAACTGCCATGAATTGGTTGGTGATTAATCAAGATTTAATGCCAGATGTTTTCTTTATTGGGGTAATCATTCATAATTGATTTTTGAAAGGCAGGCCTTACTTCTTACTTACTTTCTTCAATGTAATGTTTTAATTTTACAACAAAAGTTTGTGTGGTGCGTGAATTCTTACTGCTGTCTGCTTTTTTTTTTGCAATGATTTTTGTTTTTATCCACTAGAACACTTTGCTTTGACATGTCCAAAATATGACATGGTGACCACAACTTTCAAGATGTATTTTACCAGCAGGTTTTCAAATCTGGCATATTCCAACAGTTCTTAGTCTATTACTTGTACAACTTAAGTTATTAGTATTCAACCTCCCATTCATAATACCAGGGTATTTGATAGTATAATATTTGGCTGCCTCTTTTATAGAGAAGTGTTTTTAAAAAAAACCAAAGTATGATTTGGATATAAATTTAATGGAGAGCTAATTCTTTATAACAATCAAGTCATAAGCTGACCTCCCCATCATCCATTTTTGAGTCAGTAGGTCCTATTCATTTCATAGGATGAAAGAAGCATTTGTACCTGGGTATTTTCTCTAATAATCATAATTCCTATCAACATCCAAGACATAACATCTCAGATCTTGCTTTTTGTATTGGCTTCCTATCCATAATACCATTAGAAACAATGATTGCCAAATGCAAACAGATATAAAGGCTGAAAAAACAACCAAAAATGTGTGAAATACCTTAAATAAAAATACTTAAATTCTTACATTGATGAAAAACCTTATTTAATTTTATCTCTTTGACTTTCATAAAATGGAACATTAGAATTTTTTCTTTCTGACTCCCGAAGCTTTGATTTTTAGATTTTAAGCATTCCTGGGTATTTAAATCTATTCTGGGTAGTTGCAGATATCCTGGGTATTACTTCCCAAATCTAAACTTGATTTGTTTGCTGCTATTGTCTGTTTATTGAATTTCCAAATTTTGCCTTTGTTATTGCAACTTTATCTGAAATGGGAAGTTGTCTTCTATATAAAATTCCCAAACAGTCTTCTCAAGCAGATGTCCTCCAAAGTTAATGAAAGCAGATATTTTATGTGGAATATCTTTCAAAAGAGTTACCAAATAGTGTATGGCTATAGTTTTTATCAGGTAAGGGAACTGAAGTCTTTGATTTCTTCATTTTTTTTTTTTTTTCTTTCTTCTTTCTGTTTGTTTATGACATGTCTTATTGTTGAGATTTTTCTTAAAGGTCATTTCAAATGAGTCATTGACAGGAAAAATGAATAAAAAGCTCTTTGTTCACTGGTCTCTTTATCCTTCTTAAATGTGTAGGGAGGAATTGACATTCAAGAATTGATAATTGAATGTTGACTTTCTCTATTCAAGTCTATGCTGAATTCATCATGTCTCCAGAGAAGGTCAGTTGATATTGGAAAGCAGAGAAAAACCACTACTTCATTGCTTACACAATACACAATTGTGTTAAACCAAGTTCAATTTATTGGAAAGGCACTTATATAGGATTAGGACTAATAAAATAATTTGGTTTAGAAGTTTTCTGAAGACTACAGAAACTTATTCTCAGTAGTAAGAGTTCCATGAGTTCTAGCATTTATGGCTAAGACCTTCTATGCCACACACACACACATTGTAGCGAAATACCCTTGTTCCTTTCGTATTCCATTGCGAGATGCAAGTTCTCAAGTAGCTTTTTCCCCCACATCAACCATCAGCTTCTTCACATATCCCCATTAACTGTGCCTCTTACTCTATAACCCACTAACTCAAGTGGCTCTTGGGCCTTGTACAGGGTGGACATTATTGTAAAAAAAAAAATCAGTCTAAACATTTTGATAAAAGCAAAAAATCCTCAAATCTTATTTATGTCTCATCTTATAACTGAATAAATAGCTCAGAAAATGAACTTGAGGTGAAGTGCTTCTTCTACACTTAGAATTATAAAAAGACACTCTAATAAAAAACATTCAATTATGAATTCTGCTTTTGTACAATTCAGTAGATGTTGTCTCTCTCTTGCATACACATAAATACACAAAACCTCTGGATCAATGCATTTTCTTTTTCTTTTTTTTTATGGAACATTTTGTGGTCTTTCTTTTTCCTTTACTACATATTTCAAATCTTTGTTTTTAAATAAAATTCTCCATAGTCTTTAACATACTTGTTATATTTATGTAAGTTTTGACACTCGTTTTATCCATTGTCAGATTGCAAATAAAAAGATGCAATCTGATTAAATAAAACTAGAAAAAATCACAACTTAATAGTCACACTGTGGTTGACTTTATTGTTAACAATAAAAAAATGTTTGTCCTGTCATAGCAGTTGATTCTAGCTGTTGTTTAAATTTAATACTTATGGCAGCAGGGAACAACCATGACTGAAATAGATAATTGGGCTGCTTCAGCTGAGAGGCCTTGAAGAAGAATAATGCAGAATATTAAAGGTTAATCAGATAATTATTAATGAAATAAATTGTGCAAAATAAAAACATGGAACAGTTGTGTCCACCCCTGTTAATGACAACTGATCATCATTGACAAGAAATTTTCACTAAATTTTCTCAGTCGACCAATGATGCCTTGATAGGTAATTGGCAGCTAAGTGTTTATCCAATCATGACCTCCCTACACACATACAAACTCAATAACATTCAAATCACTAGTTCATAAGTAGAACTTTTTGACTCTTCAAAACCTCTTCACTAACTCACCTTTGTGCATTGAAGCATTATCCTGTAGCAAAATGAGATTGTAGCAGAGATGTGCATTCATATGTGGTACAATCCAGTTTAAGATGATGTTGATAGCATTGTCCATTTTGTTGATCTAATTTCATTGTTCATTAGTAATTTTTTTGCATACTGATTATGTTAGAATACAGTCCTATGAAAATATGGTAGTTAGGAATTGGTAATACAAAAATGCCTTTTCAAATAGGATATTTTATAAGAATTAATCCTTTTAAATGAATTTAAAACTAAACACTCTTAATGCCATTTAACAACATGCAGAACACACTTTTTGGGGCCAATATATTGTGGAAAGGCAATAATTGTCAATGTAATTAGATATAGGAAGTTCCTCTAGAATAAAATATATTCTTTCATTTTCTACACTAAGCATTCAATTAAGTCTATTTTTAGTTTTTTTTTTTTTTTTTTTTTTTTTTGCTTTCAATGAGTAAAAAAGATTTAGGTAGTTTCATAGATGAACATAATCTTGGAATTTTTGAAGTAGTAATGGGAAAAGACCTCTTTTCTTTCCTCTGGAAAAGTAATGCTAATTGTCTGAAGCAGAGATAAGTGCGGATTTCCTTGAAATTGGAATGTGACTCTTTCTCTCTTTGGGAGTGTTAGCAAATAAGTAAATGAAAGAAAAATTAATATGTAGGGCCATACTTGAATCTATAAAAAGATAAGTGCATACTAAATTAGTTTATATTACTTCATGACCAGACAGAGATGGCTATAAATGCAACAGAATGAACAATCTTTGATCTAAAATAACAATTTTGAAGTCTTTATTTAGATAAATATCATTTTTGAATAGAAAAGTACTGATAATTTTTTTTTTTTTTTTTTTTTTTTAATTTTATTATTATTACTTTTAACTATTGAAGGAGTGCTATGTCATTGGTTTGGACTAAAAAATTGCATGTGGTCTCTCCCGAAAGTATCTAGCCACTTTGAATAACTCAAGAAATGGTTGTGTTGTTTTTTATATAATTTGACAACCAATCACATAGAAAACACCCCACCTCCCCAATGAGGTTATTCAGTCAGCAGTATGATTGTTGTACTCATAATGACCAAGAAAGTGGAACAGGTAAGTGTTGTGCAGTGATTTCACATCACCCAGATCTGTTAACTTCCCCTCCCTTTGCTCTATAGTCCAGAGTTGGTTCTCGATGACTTCTGAAAGGGAAATTTCAGACTGTGGATAAGATTTCAAAGAATGTGACAAGACACTTAATGGCAATAGCTAAAGAGGAATTTGTAGACTGTTTTAGTAAATGCAGTTGATACAAGGATAAATGTGTGAAGTACCAAGGGAAGTACTTTGAAGAACTAAAGTGTTATTGCTCTAAGTAGGCTATTTTATTGTTAATATAAAATTGCTGGATCATTTCAAGACAGACCATGGGGATATAAAAGTTAGAAATAACTGTAACATTGATTAAAGAAAAAAATATTTTAAAATTTATTCATTTGTAAAACCTTTCAAATCTATAAAAAACTGAGCAATAGTTTCTTTCTATCATTGTGTATAATATATATATCGGTAGGTGATAATCTGTTGGTATATAATCCAAGTGAATCCTAATAATATAAAATATTAAAACTGATCCACAAAAAGAGCTCAATGTATTATAACAGAGCTTATAAGTTACATAATAGGGAAATCCAAAATTACCTCATAAGAATAGCTATTTCAACCAACCTTACCATGTTGGCATTTTTCGACTCGGTGTGTAGATATGAAATCAGAAACTTAAAAATTGTTTAAGTTTCTGATTTACTGTCTGTAAACATAGTGTTGGTGTGCATTGCCAAAGAAGATCTATTTTTATTTTTTCTGTGTTCCAGAAGGATTGTGGCTTGTCAAGGTTTTCTTTGGCAAAGTCCTGTCATTCCTGTTTGTCTTTTCGTCAGTAATGGAGTTTTCCTTGGCTTGTGCCCATGAAGTTCTGCTTGGTTTAGTGTGTGCTGTATGATACATGATGAAACAATTACCCCAGCTTGGATTTTAGGTCTTTGGATGTTTTATATATTTTTCTATGGCTTGTACCAACTTTCAAAAAATTCTCAACTTTTGGCTTACTTCAATATCCAGGGAGATTTTTGGCAGTGCCATATTTAGCAAACTTAATAACATTGCATACTGTTGAAACGAGGATATCAAGGATCATTGAAGATGGCCTTATATCCTCTTGAGGTTTTGGGCTTACATCTGATATACTTGGGTAGCTCTTTTGCCTTTGTGACAAAGGAGCATGAAATGACATACGGCTTTTTAAGACATTGAAATCATCAATCATTGGCTAATTTCTGTCATATGGTCACTGACAGTTTATCAAGGGTGATTTTTAAATTATGATTTATCACAGGTGAGTCAAAATGGTTTTATTTTTTTTTTTATTTTTAATAGGTTCCAATACCAGTGTTGTTATCTTTCAGTTTTTCTATTTTTTTTTCTTTCTATTGCTTTTTTTAAAACCTTTTTTTATTTGCTGTTTTTTTAATGTACTGAAATTTAATGGAGGCCAGGACTGTATGATAGAAGAGAAATCCTCCACAACCCGAATCATAACCAACAACTAGCACAGTACTACTAAATTTCATCAGTAATATAAAACAAACACAAGAGAAAATATTTCTACTTTAAAAAAGTTCAACTTTATTTTATTTTTCAAAACACCAAATTCAGAAATTAAAAAATTTTAATCAAAAAAATTGATAGACAGAACATGTTCACATTATTATATTATTTAACCAAAACTGTTTGAAGGAATTATTGCTGTTGAAACACATTTTTATATATAGAACTTCATCATGCATTTACGACCTGTGTATGCTCTTCCATGACCACATATCAATCTTCTATGTCAGCATAACA
The DNA here is from genome assembly GCA_903632075.3 of Acanthosepion pharaonis. NCBI lineage: Eukaryota > Metazoa > Mollusca > Cephalopoda > Sepiida > Sepiidae > Acanthosepion > Acanthosepion pharaonis. Next base: position 669,525 of record CAHIKZ030001804.1, read on the forward strand.
GAATATCATCTTTGATGATGAATATCTTTATTTAATGTCCATATAACCACTCTGAAGATGGCTCCTGTGAGCTGAAAGCTTAGATCAAGGAACAGCATAATAAAAATATATCCAAATGTTGGACAGTTTTTGTCTTTATTTTTTCTGAAATTAATTCAGCCATACAAAGTTTAGAATGTTTCATGATCAAACATAGACATTCGTTGCCTGTTATATTTAACAATATATGGTTGAATAATATATATATATATATATATATATATATATATATATATATATATATATATATATATAAAAAGAAAGAACAGTAAGATATATAATCCGGTGTTCTTATTGATATTTTATTTTTACAAAATAGTGCTCAATGTAAATTTACAGAGCATTAATATTATAAATTAACTAGTTTAAAATATGTTTTTATGTTGTTTTTTCTCGCTACACAGTAATAACCATGTTTCAAAAATGGAAGCTAAAAGCTTCAAATTTAATTTTATATGTATGGGTTAAAGTGCTTAATATCAATGATAGAACTTATGTAAATATAAAAATTGGACATTGTGGTCAGCAACTATCAGTGACAGTCTTTCAGTCATGTCCACACATAACTGAATAAGTATTATTCTCTTTCCGGTAATAGTACTAAGTTCAGGATTTGAACAAACCGAATTTTTCATGTGGAGTATCATTTCCATGACAAACAATTTGGCATTGGTCACCTAAAGTCATTGTAGAATCTGATTTTGTACCAAAATTTACAGGAGAAAGTTTATTTGCTTAAAAATATTCAATTCTTGCTTTTCCTCTTTCTCACTCTTAATGTCAAATCTCTGAAGTTTACATTATATTTGTTGCTATTTGTTTCAGTTAATACCCTTGTGATATTATCTTTCCCTTAAATTGAGATTCTTTGCGGGGACGCCCAGCAAGATTTAAAAAAATAAATTCTCTCCCCCTTCCTATCCATCAAAGGCTGATGTTATTGTTAAAAGGTAGCCCGAGTAATATTTCAATAAATCTTTGTTTTTTTTTTTTCTTTTTCCTTTTCCTTAAATCCTATGACTATATGTACCTCAATCCTCCTATATGACTGAATTCTGGGTAATCTTATCACAAATGAAGAAAAGGCAACAGAAATATATGTCTACAGGAGGATGCTGAAGATAACATGGTCTGAATCTGTGAGAAATCAGTTTTAAAGAAAATGGAAACAAGAGACAATTCTAGAATACGCAATAAGGAAACAGGGCTTGGTGACTTTGACACTCACAGGACATATTGGAGTCAAGGGGGACAGAGGAAAGCAGAGCATAATCTACCTAATGAGCTTGTGTCAATGGTTGGCAAAACAGATTAGGAGAGATAGCAAAAAAACAGAGCTGCAAAGGACAGGAAATTGTGGAGAGCCATGATCACCCATGTTTTGAAGGTATATGGCACATAGAAGATAATGAATCTGAACCTGAGAACTAAAATATCCAATTAAAATTTTGTATTCTAGTGAAATCACTGCAATTTCTCATTTTACATAGTGTATCTTCTTACAATAGACAGAACACATATTGTATTAACCAAGCTAAAGTTAATGGATTTTATTTCATTAATCTATCATTTTTATTACTTCAAACGTATTTTAGTGGATACCCATATTTGAGTAGACGCTCTGTTTATTTTAAATAATATTTTGTCTACTGGTCTGTGTACTTCAGAAAACTTAAAGAAAATATACCCACCAGCAGGATTCAAACCTGCATGCTTTGACTGTTCAACTACAAAGAGCTTCACAATATAGTGAGGTCCTAAAAAAACATACTGACAAATTCAGATTTCCCAAAACACATATCTGCTAAGTTTCATATCCAAAATATAAACAAAACAATTTCTAAAGAGTTAATAGATTTTTTTTTTAATCCAATATATTTTTATTACTTCAAACATTATTCTTAGTGAATATCTGTATTTGAGTACATGCTTTGTTTATTTTAAACAGTATTTATTTTGTCTACTGGCCAACATGCTCTAGAAGAGGGGGGTGCAGGTTTGGATCTTACTGGAAAGCACATTTTCTTTAATAACTTTTCTCAAGTGTGCAGGTTTGTAGATAAAATAAATGTCACTTAAAATTAATTGAGCATCTACTTGAGTATGGGTTTTCACTAAAAATAATATTTGAAGTAATAAAAATTAACTCAACTATAAGATGCATATTTTACGAGACCTTTTTTCAGTATTGTTCCCTTTAATTTCTGACTGAATTTCTGGTGTGTGGAGTTCTCATTATTTACATTATTTATATTTGGGGTATTGTTGGTTCCAATCCCCATGGGGAATGACTGCAAAACACTTCCCCCTCCCTTCCCAATTTATAGGTAGAAGCACACAAATGCATGCTGGAATTTCTTCCTAGCCAATTAAATAGGCTAGTTCTCAGTTTCATATGACTCGATCCCAGTCTGTCTTGTCTTAAAGTCAGAACGCTACGTTCACTTATCCAAACTTGCTCTTGTGTGTCAACTCCAATTTTTAGTTTTTTGAATTTTTTGCCATATTACTGTTGCTTTGCCTTGCATATATTGTTTGCTTGCTTCATATTATTTTTTTTTGCTCTGTTTTCTTTTTCTTCTTCTTATTTATTGCAAACTTTGTCAAATCTGTTTGTTGGGAAGTTCAACCATTTCTTTTACATTTCATCATGGCTACTCACTCTACAACTGGTGTTCTGTTTGTTTTTGTTATCACAAAGTTTTGGCTGTTGTACCCTCCAGCATTCCTCAGGTGTATATCGATCTGGTAATGCTAGATGGCACTATTCAGACCTATATAAATTATACTCTGACATCTGGCTAGTCAATGTGAATACTGTCTAGATCACTCATAGTAAGGTGATGTGAATTATTGGAGTTTGAATAGGTCAATATACCAGCTGCCATTCTATTTGTGAAATTGGTCATTTGTCATCCTTTGATTTATGGTGTCATATCTGTACTGATGAAAGGGATTGCCACCTCCCACCAAAGGTTCTTAATGATTGTAATCAAAATTATCTTAGTGGAATTATCTGCACAAAACTAGCTTAGATTGCATTCACTGCTACTAGACAGATATTCAACAGGTCAGTTCAGCATTCTTTAGCTTCCATGGCATATGGCAGAAAACCTACCAGGGTGACTGTATTAACAAAACAAAGAACACAGTACCTCACCTGGGATTATGATATTAATAATTGGACTCTGGAGAACTGGCAATATGTAGAGTGGTCTGATGAGACAGTGGTAGGATTCAGGTGCAGATAAGACACCATGCAGTTTGGTAGTTGTTCCATAATTTTGTAGGGTGTGTTCACATGGCATGGGTTGGGTTGAGTCTGTTAGTTCACTTAAACATCATTGACCAGTGACCACAAGATTACACTGCTTTGTAATTACACATACACATTCATGGACTCCACATACCCCAATAATTGATGCTACATCGAGTTGGTGGACCTCAGGCTAGAGAGGTCCTCTCTGATACTAGGCACCATTCTTCAGCTAGTATTTTTCTCAAATTGTAACTGAAGCCTTTTTTTATTTTTTATTTTTTATTTTTATTTTTTTCATAGCCAGGTTTGAAGCAGGAAAACACGTGCCTGCCTTGTTGTCCTGACATTATTTTGCTTCTCTTATTTAATAAAATCTTCATGGTATTCCAAACAGTAATATTTTAGCTTCTCCTCCTGAAACAAATAAAAAAATATCTGATCCCAGTGAATAATTTATAGTTTTTTCCCAAAATTCTCCAATTAATTTCAGGGATTTTTTTTCCCACCCTTCCTTAATTTTATCTTTAATGCCCCATATGTACTTTGACAAAACAATATTATTTCTCTCTATATATATATATATATATATATATATATATATATATATATATATATATATATGGGTTAAAATATACTCAATATCAGGGATAATGTATTTAAATATAAAAGCTGACATTGAAATCAACACCCAGCAATGACAGTCTGTTTCATGCTTAAACAAAACCGTTAGGCCATATATATATATATATATATATATATATATTATTTTCAGATTGTGTATCTAAAGAAACAAAATGAATAAAGAGACAAGAAGAAAAACTATTCTTAGCCAACGTGTTTCATCCTCTCAGGGACTTTATCAAGGCAATGTAGGATTTGTTTTGTTGCACATGTTTATATACAAAAGTGAGGATGTCATTGGTTTATCAAGGAATGTTCATGAATATTCATCAGGTGGTTGAAAGGTCATTCAAAATGTGTAGAACAAAAAAGTGTTATGGTATCAGATGGCTTATGTGTTGTACATCTTCAAAAACATGAGGTGATGGATTTAACCATTTCCTTTTGGTTTTTCAACATATTTGGTTGTGTATGTTTGGCTTGAGAAAGTAGTAATTCTTTCAGGAAAGCTGAGAGTGTGGGGAAAAAAACTGTAGATTTATATTCTGATAAGATTCAATAGCAGCATTCTCAGGAATTTTCCTTCTAAGTAAATTACTTTTGATGACTGGATTTTTTTTTTTTTTTTTTTTTTTTTTTAGATCAAAATTTGATGTCAAATTTATTTTTGTGTATGACTAGTGCATTTGATAAATTGTTATGCATAAAGTCCCTTTTGTGTGTTCATGAATTTCATTCATATATATATATATATATATATATATATATATTTCATTAAACGACAGAAAAGGTACTATGGTTACTATTTTTTTATTTAATTTTTCTTATCAATGATGATTCGATTTTTCAGCTTAATTGAGTGTGTGCATTATGTCTTAGTGTGTGGTAGGGATGTTTCTCAAGTAAGCTGAAAAATCGAATCATCATTTGATCTGGCATGTTATACCACTACAAAGAATTCAGGCTCAATTTCTGTGGGGAGAACACATATTTTCTATAAAATTTCTCTAACATCCAGGCCATTGAATGTAATTAATACTGTTTAATTAAAAACAGACATTTACTTAAATAAATTGTATCTATAAAAATAACGTGTAAACAAAATATATTAAGTAACTGTTAGACTTAATCCATTTCATTATATGTTGTCATTGTGGACATTAACATATATTTTGTGAGCAGATATGATCAATCGAGAAAAATTGTTGAAGATTGTGTTTATAAACAGTAATTTGGACTTTGCTAAACTGATGGTTCTCTAGCTAAATGGTATAACATATCAGATCAAATGACTGTTTCCATATAGGAATACAGGTTTGATTCAATGAAATTTCTTGAACATTCAGGCTGGTAAATGTAATTAATACTGTTTAATTAAAAACAGAGCATTTACTTAAATAAATTGTATCTATAAAAATAACATATATATATATATATATATATATATATATATATATATATATATATATATATATATATATATAATAGTGCAGGTAACAAATCTGTTGGTATATAATCCAAGTGGATACTAGTAATATAAAATATATTAAAAGTGATCCACAAAAAGAGCTCAATGTATTTATTATAACAGAACCATTAAACAGTATTACATAACAAAATCAAAAATTACCTCATATGGAAGTAGGTAGATCTATTTCAACCAATGACAACAACTATGTCAGTTTTATTCAGCCCCAGTGTATAGAGTGAGTTTGTGTTGAAATTAGAAAGTTAACTTTGACAGATGTCGAAAAATTGATACAGAATTTATCCATTTTGATGTTTCAGTCAGACAAAATGCCCAAGATAATGGTTAGGGGAGAGTGGAAGGTATTAGCCTTAAAGGAAAGAGGTTTTATAAAATTAAACCCAGATATTAACTTTATGGCATTAAATTGGGGTTATATGAAGAATGAGGTTTTAATTTGAAACTAAAAGTGGGCTGAAAAGTGAGTTTTTTATAAAAAAAAAAAAATATATATATATATATATATATATATATATATATATATATATATATATATATATATAAAATAATAAATTATACTTAGAAATATGATATTTAAAAGATTAAAAATAAGTCATATTTAAACAATTTATATTAAACATATATATATATATATATATATATATATATATATATATATATATATTTGAAATGTAAGAGATTAGTCTCACATTATTAAGCACTTCATTTTTCATAGCATTTAGGAAACTATTCAAATGATTCATGGAAACATTATTAATGTGTAAAATATTTCATGTAATGTGTATAAATTATAGTAGGCTATATCTAATTCTGATCATGTGCCAACAATTTTATGAATTTTACAAGTTTCACTATTATTCAAAATCCTTAAATTCCGAGAAACATTTGGTTATAATTAAAAAGGAGAGTTACAGAAAAGTGTTATGAAAAATTTGCATGAATGAATGCTTTGATCAAAACATGTCATCATAATGATTACAATTATAAAGATGGAATTGTGAAGTTATACATTATGAAACTAGTCTTAAAAAATCATTCATTGATTTTGTCAGCTGTTGTTTTTCTTTATATGAAACAGACGGCAAAGTGTCCAGAATAGCAATCCAAACAAAGTTCATCTTTGTCTTCCTCATACACGCTTTTCTATCTGGTTTTGGTAAGGCAAACAAGACGGCCACTTCATGAAACGAGTGTCTTTGAAATTTCTTTTGTTCAGATATTTATTAGCTTTTTTTCACCAAAGGTAATAATAGAAATATTGTCACACAAGAAAAAAAAAAGTAATCTTTCTCAATGCATATCATTTTTTGAGCCTGGCTCCACAGGTGCTCTCAAAAAATCAATCTGTATCTGAGCTGTCACCATAACACCATCTGGATCTCACCGAGGGCCCATCATTTCATCATTTCTAATCCCCCACCCCCTTGAAATGTTACACCCGCCAACAGCCTTGTTGATGTCTCCACATATGGAAAAGCTTTCAGCTACCCAGCCTTTGTCCTATTTGTCTGGTCCATTTGATGTTAGAATGACATTCATCTATAAAAATAAGGGTTAAAAAAAAATTGTTCTTTTTTTTTTTTTTGTTCATATTTTATTTCCTCTACAGATGTCTTTTAACAAAAAAAGTTTTGTTATCAATGTCATTTATTTTGCCATTTCTTTTAGAACTGAACTTGTACATTTCAAAACTTTCTCACTGCCACAACACTTAAATATTTCATATCGTGAAAAAGACATTTTTGTTTTACTTTTTTATAATTTTTCTCTTGATACAAAATATGGATTAATAAGATAAAATCCTCAGTTTGCCATTAGCAGATTTGCATCAGTCATTCAGAATCTTCAATGAACTTCTTCAATGCTCAATAGCAACTACTGATCCTTTGTTCATTTTCCAACAGTGTTTGACATTTTGCCAGCTCTGAAGTTATTAGACATTTCTTTTTATCCATCGAATCAGCCTTAAGACCCATTTTAAAGCTTTTACAACACGCTATAGGAAATCTTTTTCAAATGGCTGCTTCTTTTTGTTTACATCTACACAGAACAACATCTTTCATTTTTAATTGTGCAGATTGATATTGCCATCATTTTATAAAAATATAAAGTTTTAGATATTTAGAATAATTTTGTTTAATTTAATTCGGTCATGTTTTATTCATGTGTGAGTAAATTGAAAATATATTGCAAATATGATTAAAAAAATATTTTCTGTTCTGGTAGGGAATAAATAAAAAAGTAATTGAATATCAAATATTGTCCTTGAAGAACATAAAAAAAATTTAGGGTGAATCTGTCAAGTGATGAAATCTACAAAGAAGGAAAAGGAATGAACCATTTCTTCTGGGATTAAATCAAAATTAATATGAATAGCTATATCAGTAAGTGTCTCAGTTGCATGATACATTACTGTATCCATATGATAGGGTGCTGAAAAGTTATTGACCAAGTGGTGCTTGTTAGTGTGGTGAGTGGGTTGGCTTGAGGACTTCCAACACCCTTTGCTGAATTGACCATTTTACAGAAAATTATATCTGGCTGCTAATGCCTGTTGCTGCTGCTGTTGTAGTAGTGGTAGCAGCAGCAAAAAAAAAAAAAAAGAAAAGTTCAATAGAGAACATTAGTGTGGCACTCCAGGATTACCAGATGCAATATTTATTGCAGGAAGATCAAAAAAACATAGGAAGAAATATTTTAATAAAATCATATTTGTATGAAGAATTCATAGAAGAATAAAACATGTCTTTTTCTTTTACCGATTTAATGTTTGTTACCAAACGTATTCTTCAAAAACCCTCTTTGATTTCAGTGCAAGGATTTTTAATTAATCTTATTATTCATTCTTTCAAACAAACATCTTCATCTTTTTTAATCACGCTTTCAGCTGTTCTTTTGTCGTGTAACTCCGCTACTGGACATAATCTAATGGCATTGGTTCTTGCTTGTAGAAGTTGATGATGTCATTCCCTAAAAGTTGTGACATCAATCATGAGTTACAGTGTTGAAGTGTACAGACTTACTGAAGAAAATGCTGTTGCACCATAAAGAAAGGGGGATACAGTCACAGGCACAGGCAGTCTTAGGTTCAAAATTTCCCACAACTGTTGTCGTTAAAGAGCAAAGAATGAGAGAAATGTAACCCCCCACTCACCACCACCTCAGCTTTCTTTCAAAATTCTCTGAAGATTATTTGGTGTGTTGTAAACTTAAAGTACATGTGACAAGGATGACATAATGAAAAAGATGAGAATGATGGTGAGAGAATTATAATGACAATAATAGTTTGTCAGAAATTTAGACATTATTTGCTGATGTATTGTTTTAATTGGCATGTGTATTCATGATCCTTTTTCATGGAAATATTAAGTCATTGTTTTTATCATAGAAAAATGTCTGGTCTTTGCATATTTTTTTTTATTTTTTTTTTACCTAAAACTACATAAAGGAAAACTCATATTTATGTATTTTTTTTTCTTCTCCAGATTTCAATATTCTCAAACTGTCACCAGTATTTTTGATAACAAATGTCCAGTGTGATTCCACAACCCCCGAATTATGGTAAATATATTTATTTCCTAATTTCTTTTATTAATTTATTTCTCATTGTTAATGAATTGCAGTTAACATTTCAAATCAGATACAATATCTTATAACCTACAACTCAGATGATTTGTCTATTTGTTGATTGTGTTGAAATAAATTGTCAATCGTGGAACTCAAGAAACCAAAGAATGTTGTGATTTATACATAATCTTTTTTTTTTTTTTTTTTGTTTTTCATTTAAAAAGTTTACAAAACATGGATATAGTTGATTTTAGCATTTCAAACAATTTTTACTGATTTATCTCACTTTAAAGTATTCTTGTTTTATTTCTGCTGCACATAGATTGGGTTTGTTTTTATTTTTGTTTTTAAATTCTAAAATTTATTGGTCACAAATTTGATTAATGTTGAATTAAATTCATTTTTATTTGCCTAGGGCTGGAGAAATAGTTGAAATAAATTATATTGGATTTTGGTCACTGTTTTTCATATTTTATTTCCATGAATTTCATAATTATGATTTTTTCTATCAAAAGAGCTCTGGGGTTTGATTCAAGTTTATCAGATGCAAATGGGATAAATCAGTATTTGGCATGTAAAATTTGTCAAAACACTAATACTGACTTCTTCTATGTGCCATGTCCCTTCACAAAGTGGGAGATAGATCATGGCTCTCCACTAATTCCTGTTCTTTGTAGCTCTTTTTGCTATCTCTCCTAATCTCTGTTCTGCCAACCATTGACATTGTTCGTTAGGTAGGTTATGTGCTCTTTCCCTCTGTCTCTCTTGCCTTCAATATGTCCTGTCAACTAGTTACATTATTCGGACTATTGTCCTCATTTTTCTCGCCCTATCTATTATGTTTCAGCTGTTGTACACTCCGGCCTTCTTCAGGTGTTTGGAATGTTGAACTCAACCTTTTATTTCGCTCACTGAGGTAGACTGTTCTAGTTCCACATGCCATGTTTTTAATGGATGTCAGTTATCAGTTATCTTCTGTTAATTCCCCTCTCCAAGTTCTCTACTGCCTTAACCGGGTATTGAACTCACAGTCAACAAGTGCCAGAGGCTCTGCACAATGAGATATTGAAGTACAAGCATGTCAGGAAAAGCTACAAAGCAGAAATAGCTTGTAGTTGATAGTCACAATGAGCCCGGTTCAGCATGGGTCAAAATCCTTAGTTCCTCTCCCCACTCGTCTATATGGCTCACCTTTTGTTTCGGTTTTTGACCATGCATACAAATTAGCAATAGTTTTAAAAGCAATAGAACTATGCATGCACTTTACTTAAAAAAGCAAATGGCGGCTTTGACCAGGCAGGCAAGGCATGACATTATATTCTCTTAGCTACAGGTAGGTTAGAATTCCTTTGTCCTATTTCATCACACTTTCTTTATTATGTGCCCTAGAGATTTAAACATTCTCTTTCTGATCTTAAGTATAAATATCCATTTTATTTCCATTTTCTCTAAAACTTCATCATTGCTCACATGTTCAGTCTGTGGTATCTTCATCTTTCTGTAGAACTATATTTCTGTTGTTACAAGTCTCTTCTTCATCTGTGAGTAGATTGTCCAGCATTCACTGGCAGATAGGAAGATTGGTATTACAGTTCAGCACTCTTTTCTTTGTTTCTCATGAAATTTTCCTGTCTGATAGATTTTAAGATAATTTTTTGGGTCATTTATCCCTTAATGATGATCTATATATACATTTATCTATCATATACAATGTATTGTCTTAACATCCTTGCTATACTCTTCTGAAACATGGGCAACATACTAGAGATATATGAAATGGCTTGAGTGATTCACCAAAAATGCCTGACACATATCCTTAAAATTAAATGGCACTCTTTGATTCTGTAGTCCTCCAAAGATCTGAATGCAACGTTGTGCGAATGGGAGATAACATGATTGAAACAACGATAATCCTCAAGTGGATGCGATGGATGGTACACGTCGTGCGAATGGGGGATAACATGATTGAAACAACAATAATCCTCAAGCGGATGAAATGGAGAGGACACATTTGTGAACATATGTTTATAAGTACTTTTGTCCCTGAACTGTAAAATATTTTTACACCCTTTTTGTGTGTGTGTGTGTGTATATATATATATATATATATATATATATATATATATATATATATATATATATATATATATATATATATATATATATATATATATAAATATCCATTTGTTCCTCACTATTTGGTGCAACTCTGAGTTTCATACATGTAACAATTGTCAGACAAGTTGAATTTTTTCAGTTTGTACCTGATAATTGCCACATCCATGAAACTCTTTTACAATAAACAGTCAGGAACTACTGTATATACATTCTTAGTATAAATTTTAGCTATGTTGTTTTACATAAGTGTTTTATTACCACCGTCACTCACTGTTTGTGTGTACTCTCTCTCTCTCATATATATATATATATATTTTAATTCCAGCTTCTATTCTCATGAATATATCTACCAAACATCTTTACTCTTGTCCACTATCCTTCTAAAATTCCACAATTTTTGCAGTTTATATCAACCTTAAATAAACTTTATTTTGTTTTTTTTCCTCAACCTTGACAGAATATTTCTCATGACTCTTGCTATCTTTCATACAATCAATTATCAGACATGGCTTGTTGCAAAGATATTTTAAGTCACCTTATGTCCTATCTTCCAGATCAAATCCTCACTTAACACCTATCTTACCTAGAAGACATTTCATCATGTCAGGTATCCTGAAGAAAAGGTAAAAATGTTCAGGTATCTCTCAAAATACCTTGCTTGATATTTTCTGTATCAAATATCTTGCAATATGCCATATTACTGCCAAGTCTGGCACAAATTGTTTGTAATAAACATGCATCACATTCTTGTTTTCTGATATTTTCACATAACCTATTCTTTGTTATTGTTACTTTTTCTATCATTACTTTTGATGTATCTTTTCATATAGTATTTAATAATCATTTTTCATTTAAAAAAAAAAAATCCAACAGTCATTTAATGTTAAGCATATAAAATTGAAAGTTGAAATTCCAGCTAGGACAGTTTGCATTCACCCTGCACTAATGACCTTGCAGAAGTATGAATCTACTTCCTACTTCAGTTATTGGTAAATAGCAATACCATAGTTAATAAAGCCTTTTAAACTTGTATAACAGTCAATCTTTGGCTACCATAAACATTCACTTGCTACCATAAACATTCACTTGCTACTCAAACTTCAGTAGAATTGCTTTGTGTTCCTCTCTCCTTATGTTCTAAAAAAGATACAACAGGAATAAACAAAAAAAAGCAACAAACAAATGACTGTAGTGTTTCTCAGCTGGTACACCCAGGCGCTCTAATGTGCCCTGAAAGGTAGTCAGGTGTGCTCCAAGTTAACAGAAGAGTAATTTATTTTAAAAAAAAGAAGTTTTTTATTTTTAAAAAGCTGGAGAAACCAAACATGTTTAGGCCAGTTCTTTGTCATTTGATGTTTTGAACTGGATGCTAAATTCCTTAATCAGGGAGTGGATAATCCTTTCCTTTTTTGCCTTCAATGATGGATTTAAATCAATAATTATTGGCCTCTATAAAAAGAAAAATAACAGATTCTTCATAAATCCATTTCAATGAAAACACAGCTGCTTAAACATACAATGTATTGTCCTAAAAATAAATATTTATTTTAGGAGACATCTTTATTTTCAAATTTCATGACTTATTTTTCCTTAAAGTGTGCCCCAGAGTTTTAGTTATTCTACAAATGCACTCTGAATTAAAAATGGTTGAGAAACACTGTCATAGTGAAATGACTCCTTTCTTTGTCTTTTTTTTCTTCAACATATACCATATATGAATTCAGGATTTGTTTACAAGTTTCACTTTTTCTTTTCTTTTTTTGCTTTTCTTGAGTTAATTTTAATCCAAAACAAAACTGCTGTCCTTTAATCATATAAGTGAACTTTTTTTTAACTTCCATCATCAATCCTAATGTTAATTTCCAGGAAATTAATTCAGAACACCTTCTCAGTTTACTGTTTTCCACAGAAATGAATTTGAACGATTATATCAAATCAGTTGCTCGGTCTGCTATGATGAAAGTTGGTTCACTGTGTCATTCCAGACAATTTTTCTCACCAGAATCCATCTTACATATTCATAAGTTTGCCATTTGTCCATGCATTAAATAATACTGCCACATCTGGTTTGCTGCTTCTGCTAATTATCTAGAGATTCTTGCCAAAAACCAAAGAATCTGCAATATCATCAGTCCTGACCTGGTATCTCAGCTTCAATCACTTTCCCACTTCTTAAATATAACTTCATACTTTTATGGTAATTGTTCTAATGAGCTTTCTTCTTTGGTAACTCAACTTCATGAATTTAAATGCAGTATTAGATTAGTCAGCTATGTCTTATCATTTTACTGTTGAAATTACTAAGTGTAATTTCTATAGTAATAGTTTTCTTCTTTTGCACTTTTCACTAGTGGAACTCTCTTCCCGTTCTTGCTTTCCTGTCAGATACAATACTCAGAAATTTAAATGCAACATCAATCATCCACTTCTATCACCTTGAATCTTGTTCTAACATTTTCTCAGTTTCTTTGACTCTCTGTAACTCCTTGATCTTAGTGGCTTTATCACCTTGCTTGGGGTGGAGATGATTTTAAAAAAAAATTGCCACCTTATATTTCTTCTTCTCTGCCACAAAAACATCTTTACACCTCCTTTTATTTATTTATGTTAATAAAAAATATTTTTGTATATTACCTTGAGAGTAAGCCTCTATTTTAACAGTTTCATTTTGTGTTTGTGTATATACATTTACTTTTTTAAATTTTAATTATAACATTTTCAGTTTCGCTTGCTTTAAGATGCTCGATTCAAAAACCCAGATGATCCTTTACTGCATCACATACAAAGGATAAAAACCTTTTGAGTCCTCCTTTTTTTTCCAAACTTGTCAGATAAAAAATAATTTCCTTTTATCTTTTTGTAATTTAAAAGAAATAAAAAGCTTACATTTTGTTGAGGCACCTTACATAAGAATAATACTTTTAGCAACTTTTTGCATCTAAAAAAACAGAACTCAATTTGAAGATTACAGTCTTAGTGCCATTATTGTCTACCTCCATTTCTCCTGTTTCCTTAATGGCAGGTGTTAAAGTCTCGACAGATAAAACCAATCCCAAATCACAAGAATAACTAAGTAGACAGAGATAATCATGGAGGAAGTTGGTTGTTCAGGGTAGGGCATAGACTTTCAACCCAAGGAAGTTGATAATTAAAAAAAAAAAAAAATAAAATAAAAATAAAACTGTAGGGATCTATGCTCTTCATGAGATGATAGACTAAAGTTTTTCTATCTATAAATTTGTGAACTGTGCATGGCTTTTTGTTTTCTGACTTGTTTCCTTTGGGAAGAAAGCCAATCCTGTGGAGCCAAGGTTAATAACTTGATTAACTCAGGAGCATTTGATTATAGAATGCATTGGTGAATTGCAGGTTTGAGAAAATTTTCTCTTAATTCTAATTAGTGAAAAAACAACAATGCTTCAACCAATAATTCTAAAAACAGTTTTTAGTTTTATTTTGTTTAGAAGTTACGAAAAGCCAAACCTGCAAGAAGAAATAAGAAAAAGAATTTTTTTTTTTTTTTGGCGGGGGGCAGTAAGAATCTTTAAGAAAATTTATATAATCTAATAGATTTTTATGATCAGATCTTGACACAAAATATAGGGAGTCATACTATAGACAGGTTTTTCTAAGAGGTTAAAAATCATGCATTTTCAGTGACTGGTTACAGTATACACAGATAAATATTTTTAGAGGGTTTAAAATTCAGGTAACAAAGTTGAAGGGTCACATGATACATGAAGTAGACAGATTTTTATCTGAAAAGAATTTATTTAACCCATTAGTCACTTTTATTTTTATGGATTTCTGTTATCATCGAGTCATTCTATTATTTATGTTCCACAATAGTTAGTACATTTGCATATACCTTTCATATGCAAAATGTAACAACTATTATGGGACAGGCAGTATTTTGATGTACACACACACACAGAGTAAAGGTGTGAAAATGAATTGTCTCCGCAATGAGAGAAACTATTGTTAGTCATGACAAGTGCTAATGACCATTTTATTTAACTGTGAAGCAATTGGCTATGGTTAAGTGTAATTGACAAAGTTCGTAGAAAACAATGAGAAAAAGAATAGGACAAAATAATACAAAGCAAATACATGCAAGTCAAACGTAGGCAAAGCAAGAGTAATAAAGCAAAAAGCTCACAAAGTAATTATTGTATTTACACATCAAGTGATTTTAGCATTCTGACTTCAAGACAAAAAACAATAAAAATATGAGGGACATTGCCAAGAATTGTTAGAATTGTTCATTTTTATTGGTTAGGAAGATATCCCAGCATGCATCTGTAGAATTTGTCTATAAATTTGGGGAGAAGATAGTCTTAGTGGTCATGCCCCTAGAATTGAAACCAACAATTTGTATAAGCTAATTTTGATTTGATAATACCCTGATTATTAGGGGTGGAAGAATAATTGAGAGAATAATGTGGTGGTGTTGAAGTGATGATGATCCATTACTCTACTGTGTGGGTAAAAGTCAGAGTAATGTATTGCAGCTCAGATTGAGAAATCTGAGAGTTGAGTTTGGATTCCAATCAAGTTCATTACATTTTCTTACATGCTAGATACCCTTAGGAAAGGTATGAATCCAACACTACTCTCTCCATTTATGGATAAATAGTAGGACAACCAGTCTTGGAGAAGGAAAACTCTGCAGCCAAAACTGCATGCAGCCTTAGCAAAGTACATACTATGCAGCTAAGGAAAGGATCGATTGCATTGACACAATGATCCCAACTACAGTTGACTCCTTAACAGACTGGGTCCTATAGCCTGGGATGGCAACCAGTTTTGGAGGAGGACAACTCTAAATTCAAAATTGCATGTAGCCTTGGCAAGGTATATACTATGCAGCTAAGGAAAAGGTTGTTCACATTGACTCAATGATCCTGACTAGTCAACTCTTTATTACTACTCATCAATCGAGTATAACAATCAGGGAGTCATCTGCATGGGATTGACATTTCAATAAGGCATTGCAAGACTTTGCAAGCATTCAATATTTCTTCAGAATAATGCTTGTAAAAAGACTTTTTTTTTTTCTTTTTTGCATCATGACTATCCAAGATGATATTGCAGTTAACACATGGCAGAAATAGTGAGAAGAGATTTCCATTTTCTGTTCAAGTTCAATTTGAGTTGTTTCTGAAATTGAAAAGAGAAATTTGAGAGATCAACCATTTTCATCTAATGTCAAAGTTGAAGATGCTGGAGCAAAAGTAAACTGGAAACTTTTTTGATCAATTGAATGAAAGTACTAAACAGAATATTTGGGGAAAAGCATAACATTAAATGATGAAAATATATTGAAAAATAATGTTTGAATTTTGAAAAGAAAGAAATTGACTTCATTTTGATACCAATTTCATTATACCATTTTGTCTGGAAAGTCTTTTATAGGATTGAGGATATTATTTCATCAATCAACACTCATAAATATTGAAAGACAAGATTTCTGAAATTTTCATTATTTCTTCATTTACTACTTTTTCTCTATCTTACTGTAATTTCTTTCTTTTTAAATCCAAAACTCCTAGCTGCCTGTGAAATATGGGCTGTTGGTGTCGGATGCAAGTTCAAGGCTTATTGGAAGCTAATTCTTTTTCTGGTTTCACACCGCTTCCTCTATAGATTGAAGTTGGTATTGCTCATAAAATGGGAGTAAAACAAGCAATAATATTGGTAGGCATTTTTGTTGCATACATTGATGGTGGGAAAGAAATAAGACACAAATACTTTGATCTAACAACAAAATCAAGTTATGGCTTCAGTTTACATATAAACTTGAAGACAAATTGATATTGCAAAGAAATGACTCTACCAGCCAGTAAGATGGTAAAGGAAGAGAAGGTCATTTGAAACTTGTGAAATATTTAGTGAAAGAGCAAGTAGGTCAGTTTGAAAATTTAGCCTTGTTGACAATCTAAGATGTTAAAGAGGATTTTATTTGAAACTAAGACCCTGCTTCATCTCCTTCCCCACCTCTGCTACCTTAATGGGTTTTTATTTTCTTCAGAAAGGCTCTCTCAAGATGAAAGAATGTTCCTAATGCCACTCCTTCAAGATAGAGATGATCACTTCTCTTCTTTTTTTTTCCTCTCTCTTATTTTTGTGCATGTGTGTACAAAATATAAGTATATAAGTATATCCCATTTCAACTCATCTTCAACATGTTTTTGATTTCAAAAAGGAAGATTTAAGAATGGAATAAAGTCTTTAAGACTTCCCTATAAAATTCAAAACCCCAATGGAATTTGGAATATTATTATCACTTGCAATTAATACAAAGAAAAACATTAAAAACATTTACTTTAGTTTCAACACTACAATTTCCTCTTCATTGTTTTATTTGGTATAAATTTCAAGTTAATCAGGTTCTGAAATCTTTCAAAAATAAATTGATATTTTTTTGTTTTCCCATGAATTTTGTTTAAAATTTCTGTTTTTGGCACTTAAAACTTTCTCTAATAGTGTCCTTTGTCAATCAACTGTAATATCTGTTTAATTTTGGTTCCACCTCCCCAGCCCCTAAAAAAAAACACACATAATTGATTCATAAAATATTAAGTTCTTATTGTTCCTTTGAAAAAGAAATGTTATGAGATAGAATTTAATTTTTTATAAAATATTATTAAACTTATTTAGTTTGATATCAGTATGAAATATTTTTTTGATATCAGTATGAAATATTTTTATTCCCAAATACTTTTTGCTAACTTGCAGTTTTTGGGGTTTTTTTTTTCCTTCATTTTCACCATTTTATCAAGTCTAATTCAATATGAGGAAATGTTTTTGTTGATTTCACTTTTTAGTCTTTTTTATTTATTTATTTTATTTGGAGGTGGGTATCTGTAGAAGGGGAAAGTCCTTGATTGAAAATAAGAACTTAAAATACAGGTAAATCTTTATAAAAATTAATTTTTTTTATAAGATGGTTTCACAAAAAGTATTTTCAGAAAATGGTATGTTAGAAATTCTTCTATTTTTTTTTTTTTTTTTTTTTTTTTAAAACTAAAGATGCTATTTTAAGTAGAAAACCAAAATGATTTTTTATTTATTACCCTGCTAGATGTTACAAATTTTGTTAAATTTTATCTCCCACAACTGATTTGTTGACTTTGTGATTGGTTGGTTTATATTACTACATTTTAAGTATTTGCTTTTTATTTTATTATTAAGATAGAAACATCCGAAGAAAGGAAAACCTGTGCTTTGTTTATAATAAATTCTGCAGGGAAAGTTTAAACTGCATAAGAGTATAGCAGTACAAAGGGGGCAGGAGGTGATAAGAAAAAAAAAATCAGAAAGTTGGTGGGGTGGGGAGAATGTAAAGAATCTTGGCTGCTAAAATTTCTACCATCTTTGAAAGCATGAAAAGTTCTTCTCTTATTCTTCGATGAAACTTTTTATTTCTCTCTTTTCATTTTTCTTTCTTAAATTCTCATCTCTCTTTGTTATTATTTTCGTTTTTCTGCTTTCCAAACTGCAATCAAAATTTCAAAGCAGTGTCATTAAATTCACATGCTTGATCAATTGGAAAGCATTGGAGTAAAGGAGAATTAGTTGAATCTGCCACCCCAGATATACCTGCTTGGATTGAAGCCACAGGAGGGTGCTACTATTTCTGAAGAGAGAGAGAGAGAGAGAGTGAGTGAGTAACTAACTAACTGTAGTTTGACTTGCTATTGCTGCCCTGACCTATCATATAGATGAGGGTAAGGGTGGGGTATCTTTTAGATAACTCTTTCCTTCTGTCTCCATGGCATATGATACTCCCCCCCCCACACACATATGCCAGTGGGGGTGTAACACTGATGTTTATTGGTAATTTAGTGGTGGGGAGAAGGTAAGTGTGTTGAAATCCCCACCATCCTTCTCCTTCCTCATCCCACACATCTGTTCAGGGTGGGGGTTAATTCTTATTGCACGTCCAACTACTTAAGAAAAGCTCCTGCTACTTTCCAAGAGAGAGAGAGAGAGAGAGAGAGAGAGATGCCTATTTCCATTTCCTCAATTATCTTTCTCTTCATCCATTTTGTTTTCCTGATTATTCCTTTCTCCACTTTTGACAACCATTTCTCCTTGGATTATTTCAGGCAGAATGAAGGGAACATCAAACTGACCACATAACTGGTCAACTTTCTGGTCAAAGTTTCTACCTTTGGATATCTATTGACAGCTCTCTCATCACATGACCCCTAAGGAACATTCTTAGACACTTAGCTCCTCATTTCTTCCTCTTTCTTTGGGCTGAAGCCAACAATTTAAAAAATTTGTATATTTTATATTTCTTAAAAAAAAAAAAAAAAATTAATGTTACTCTTCTGATACTGAGCATTTTTTTTGCCAGTGTTTATTTCCACCTTACCACTAAAAAAAGATGGAATAATTCAGATTTGATTTTTGTTCACACAAAGAAAAACCAAAATAGTTTCAGTAAAAGTGAATTTGTTTCTATAAACTGGAAAAAAAAATCACTGAATTGTTAGATTTTTTTTTTTTTCTTTAATTTTTATTAAAACTGAAAACTTTGTAAAAGTTCACCACAACTTCAAAAAAAAGAAAAAAAAAATCAGTCAGGAATAGAAGATAATTTATAAATTTCTAGATTTTTTTTTTTTTTTATTTTTTTTTTTTTTTTATTTTATTTAAATTTCCAAACTAAATTACCAAATCAGTTCATATGAAATAAGATTTTTTATTTTTATTTTTTTTTTTTTTTAAATAAGAAAAGAATTTTTGATTGGTATTTTTTTACAACTTAAAAATATTCAAATCAAAACTGAAAAATTTGAATTTCACTTATTTTCAAAACTTATTTCTCTCATCTCTTAAATTTATTCAACAGCAGTAAGCTATTCTTCCCTCCCCCCTTAAAATACTTTCTTGATATTTGCTAAAATAGTTTTCCATATTTAATATTCCTCCCTTGTTGTATTTAACTAATATTACCTGAAAACACACATCTTGTATTACTGATATCATTTTGAAACATACAAGTGACCGTGATAAAATAAATGTTTGATAATTAGTTAGAAAGTATCAGTGAATTTTGTATATCCTATTATTTAGAGGGTGAAACCATTTCTCTCTTCTTTCTGTGGCTTCTTTCTTCTATTTTAAATATTATACTGACTGCTTTAACCTATTTCTGATACTCCCCTCCCTATATCTCTTGGCTATTACTCCTTTGCAACAACCTTCACATGTTTTTTAACTTCTACCCTTTTCCAGCATCACCTATCAAAACAAACAAACAAACAAATTTTATGCCAACTATTTGCTTCTCAACAGTCAAGTCCACACCTGAATTGACTGAATTGGCTTTAGCAAGAGAAATCCGTGAACTGTTGCAGGCAATTAGTCCAAAACCCAACTGCCAAACTTCCTCTGGTATTCAAAGAGAAAGAGAGTGATAGAGTACAAACTCCCTTGTCTGGAGAAAGGGGTTTTTTTTTGTTTGTTTTTCAGAAATATTAAATTTTCTATTTCTAAATTGGATTTTACAAAATGTACAACCAGTACACAACAATGGGTAAGAATTTCAGACAATATTTTCCTTATTTAATTTGTTTTTATTTAATGTTTTAACACTTTCCACCCAAATTATATTTATATAGAAGCAGTATTTTAATTTTTACTTTAGTTGCTTTTCATCACGAAAATAAAAAATTAAATACTTGTCAAAATTAACAATGATGTGTGTGCTTTGGTTGAAATGAGTTGAATTTTCAACTTGGGATATTTTGAATGGACTAAAACATTTCTTTTAATATCTTCATGTTTTTCAAAAATGAACTAATTTTATTTTTTTATGTTTGTAAAATTTATTTCCAACAGCACTTTTCTTGCTTTTTAGGATTTGGCTAGAAGATAAAAAAAAATTATTTACATTCAAGGGCATTTATATGACATTTTTGGTAAAGACGTGCTTCTATAAACATGAAACAATTTCTTTGGTCTTGTATAGATCAAACATTATTTTAATTTTATTTTTCATAAGTAAGAAAGTTTATGGAATTTTTTATCTATACATTTTAAGTATTTCTATAATTTTATGCTGATAAATTCTTCTCCAAATACTGCATCCCATAATAATGCCAAATAAAATAAAATAATAATTATACTATTTAGCTGAAAGTTGTAGATACTTTTTCTATTATTAAAAACAAGAATTTTTAATTTTAGTAATAATTTTGAAATGTTTTGTTTTCTAGTTGCTTATCTGTAAAAACTAAAACTTAATCTGCTTGCTTAAAATCATTACTTTGAACATCTTCAAATAAAATGGAAATCAATGAAAATATATTAATCTCAAGTATTTTCTTAGAAATTATTAAGGACACTTTTAATGCCTTTATTTTTAATGCAGACTCTTTGAATTTGTTTGTATAGAAAAGTGACTTTTTAATATAACAATAAAAAATGATCAATTTGCAAAACTGATAATTTTTCTTTGACAAATTATCCTGTCTTTTTCACACTTTGAATTTCAAAGAATATAAGCAATGAATTCTGTACAAATCTATTATCAGTTTCTATGATTGTTAAGAGTTAGTGAAACTAAATCTTCATTACCAATAATTTTCAAGTTATGTGAAAATTTTTATAACAATTTTTAATTTTTGTTTTACTTCAATAATATATTTCTTAATGGCCATCTAAAATAAACATTTTGCTCTGAAAAAGATTTAGTTCCCTTCAAATGTAAAATAATGCCAAATATAATTGTCACCTAATGAAAGCTAAGGAGTTGACCAGCTAAATTAGTTGGACTTGATAAATATTTCAAAGACAGTTTTTAAGTGACAACCATTTTAAATTTTTTTACTTCATTCCTTTTACTGCCATATTTTTTAATGCTTAACTATTTTATTTTTCTTTAGCATTAATGATTTTACTTTCAATAATATAACCTTCAATAAAAAAAAATTTTATTTTTAACAATCATTTTCAAAATATATAACCATTTTTTTTCTTTAACATCAATGATTTCAATTTGAAACTTTTAATAATATAAGCACTTTTAACATCACTCATAAGTAAATAACTTTTCTATCTGGTATCATTAATAAATTTTATTTTAATTCCAATGATATTGTTCTTTGACCAGCCCATTCTCCCACTTTCTTTAAAGAATGAAAACCAGCTCAAATCTGAATGAAGTAGATCACTCATGAGTTCCTTTTTTGCTCACCAGCAGTGTCCTGCAAAGCTCATTCTGTTTGCATAAGATTGTAAAAATATCAGGGATGGGTCCATGTCAATGCCTCTAAAACTGAATTTATAGGCTTCAACCAGCAAGGCTCAATGCAAATGGTTTCAGATGAATCAATAAAGTCTGTGGAATCTTTTACATACCCAGGAAGCAAAAGAAATTCTACTGAAAAAGATGTGAAAATCTGCAAAGCTAAAGCTTGAGCTGCCTTGAATAAAATGGATGTCATCTGGAAATCTAATCTAGCAGACATCCTCAAGCAGAAATTCTTTTGAGCCACTGCAGAGGCAATGTTAATGTATAGTGCCACTGCCTGGACATTAACTGAAACATTACAGTCTAAGCCTGATGAAACCTACACTTGGATACCGAGAGCTATATTTAACATCTCTTAGAGACAACATCCAACTAAATTTGCATGTAACCTATACACATCATCTCATATATTTTAATTCATCTTAGTTTACTTATAATTCCTGATATGGAGTAGAGTTAAAAAAGCAAAAAACAAGGCTTATTTACAAAGTCTTTAAAAACCTTGCTGTAGAATATTGTGTTATCCATGAGTAGCTCAAATGGCAAAATCCTCTTTTAAAAATATACAATAAATTTGGTGCACAACACTTAGAGGTCACGAAATAGTGAACAATGCAGGTTCATAGTCAGTGTGTGTCAAGTCGTGTCTGCTGCCACAATACATGACATCCATTTTCTGGTGTTTTGTTTCTAATTTCTCTTGATGCATTGGTGCTGGGCCTATTGACTGAAATATCCTGAACAGCAACCCTTGATGCAGATAAGAAAACTTGCAAAATACAATGTTCTTTTCACTCCAGAATGTCTCCTATATTGTATTTCTATAATTTGACTTGGTCTCAGCTCTTTGTTAACAGCAGTGCACAAATGTTTTATAGGCTCAGTTTCCTTATTGCTCAACACTGAACCATCAGACCTTTAATATTTGTACATTAAGTCATCATCCTATTTGATTCATCAGGACATTATCCAATGATTCCAAGAAGGAGGTCAAATCCAAAAGACTTTGTCTGCTTCGAAGATTTCAACCTGAATCAAATCTGAAGGACTTTTTGTCTGCTTCCAAAATTTCAGCCTAAATCAAATCCGCATTGCACATGTCAACATTAATACTTCTCGGTTTACAGTATTAATCATTTAACCTGTTAATAGTCAACATGCCTATATACTTTCTTCTATGTAGATGACAAACTAATTTAGAATTGAGCAGGAACTGCCTGAATCCACCAAAGCCCTGCATCATGTTCTTCCATCAGTCTGACCCCAAATACAGGTAGTACTGTTTTTACATTTTTCTTGGGTAGGAGATTGGTGCTGATGTGTGTGTGTGTCCCCCCTACCCCCATTCTAATGAAATATGAACTAATGTTTGGCTCTGATAAAAATCCTGTTTTTTCTTTAATCTTCATCCACGACTGCTTCTTATACTTCACTGTTGAAGCAAGCAATCTCTCATTACATACTTAGGTTTGTAATACTTATAGTATGTAAGTTTGTCAGTTTCAGGGTGTTGGTTCAGGCATTTTGTGTATCGGTCCAGTAGCTTCAGTGGCTAGGCCCAATACACCTTGTTTCTCCTTTCTATATCACTCTGGCTCAGGCCAGAAGTTGTTCAATATACATAGGACCCATTTTTGTAGAGGTACAAAGAAGCTGCTTTTTATTTTCTGTTAACCCAGCCACAAATGTGCAAGTCAAGCTGCAGACTGATACTCTGCCAAACAAAACTGTAAATCTGTATAGTTCTGCCAAATGCTCAAATTCTTCTCCTGAACACAATCATCCTGACCAGCTTGCTATAAATTGTTCCTGGTTTACAAATGAATCAGCTGGAACTGTTCTTCACAGTGCTTTGTTTGTTGTTGCAATGTGTTTCTTCTTTGACTCAATTTGGTATATGGCAAATGGTCTCCCAGATAAACAAAATGGAAGAAAACACTTAATTTTCTTTATATCACAAAGATTACATACCAATTCAATCAATTTTTTATCCATTCAATCGCAGACTGGTTTGCATTAGAGCCATCAAATGTGGGTATCAATTTTAAATCAAAAAATATCTTGAGTTGTTGAAATAGGTTGTGAATTTGGTTCAACTAAAAAATTTTGTTTTCTCCTAAAATTCCAACACTACTTAATTATTTAACCAAAAGTTCCACTGACAAAGAACCACAAAAGTGATGACCTGAAGCCATTTTTTTTATATATCAAGAGTGGCCATTTTGAAGTGCTTTAATGAGCACACTCATTAATAAGTGATGCAGTTTTTGTTCTTCTTCATCAACAAAAATTGTTATATTTGAAGAGATGAACAAAAAAGTTTTAGGACTTCAACAGAAAAAAAAAATTTTATGAAAGTAAATTTTATCAAAATCTTTGCAAAAAGAAAGATTGGGAAAATATTGTATCAAAATTGTGTACACTTTGAGTCATCGACACTTCTGAAAAGTGTTTGTGTAAAAGAAACATTTACTTGTAAAGAGACAAAAATCATAATTGAACATATTTTAAACAAATAATGACTCTGAATACATTTATAGATTTAAAAAAAAAAATTATTTTTTCTATCCAATGAAGTCTGGTGGAAAAGAAATGATGATCTAAGTATAAAAATGTCTCCCCACATGTTTATAAAGTTTCTCATTCTTATTGGTTAAGGAATTTTCTGTTGAGTTTTAAACAACTTTTCAACTATAAAAACTAGTTTTTAAGATTTCCACTTTTAACACTTGTACAGCTGACCTCTTCCCATTTGGTGTCACTTCAGTCCATCAAAATGATTCATGAGTCCCATAACACAGTAGGATTGTAGGGCCATCATATGTACTGCAGCAGTGGTGTGTCCTGGACAAGATAGCCTGACAGAGCCCAACCCTCTCCAGGCTGGTTTGAATTCAGTTTTCCTTCTCTTAGACCAGTTGCCAATCAAGGCTATAGGACCCAGTCTCTCCTGCTATTTATCCATAGCTGGGAGGAGAAAAGATGGATTCATGTTTTCTAAGAAAGTTAGCATATAAGTGGATGTAACAAACTCAGTTCTCTGATTCCTCAAATTTAGCTGCTATACATTACACCACTGCCAAACAATTGGAAAGTATAAAAGGTAAAATGTGACTATGAAAAACACGTTTGTAGATCATCAACATTTGATTAACAACCAAATGTCTTTATTAATCACTTACTATTTTTGTCTGTTAATCAAATATTGATTATTTACATGTTCATTTCTGGTTTTTTTTTGGTTTTTTTGTTACAGTTCACTTTAAAGTAGCAAAAAATAATCAAAAGTTATAAGTTTTATTAAAATTAAACAATGTCCATCTGCTTGATTTTTCAATTACATTTTTCTAGTTTGTGTGTAAGCTGTTCCATGTCTGGATCAAATTTATACACAAACTGTCCACAAAGTTAATGATGTTTGAGTATTTATGGCAATCATTAATTAGGATAATATGATAATTAGGAACGTTAATGTTATGAGTGATATAGTGAAATTTTTGTCTTTTGTCTGTAAGTTAATTGGAAGACATAATAACCTGTTAAAGGTATTATTGTCAAAATACTTGGTGCACCCTGTGTGTGTGTGTCTGTCTGTGTGTGTCTCATATATTTGAGAGAGAGAGATCTATATAGAGAGATATCTATTTATATGAGTTAAATATCAAATTCAGATCAAATATTGATGGGTATCTGACAGGATGCTAAAATAAAGAACAAATAAGAAACATTTATCAATCTAACATGTTCCACTTTTTCCATCTCTGATGAAACTGTAATAAAAATGAAAACTGTTAGATTGATATTTCCTATTTGTTCTTTATCTTGTGTGTGTGTGTGTGTGTATACATATATACACAGACACACACTTGCTATGCATGTATATCTAAGATTAATTGTGCTTCACCTGCAAGCAATTGAACTCTAGTCTCTCAAGTTGCCTGTCACACAATTTACAACTCTAATTCTGATCAATGTCACAGTTTAAATCCTTTTGAAGATTTTTACTTATATGAAGAACAAAGCTGCTGAACTCCTGGAAAGTCACTAGTCTTGATGGAAAGGTCGCTTTTCATACGTTAACAAATCAAACATACACCTAACAAAGAGGCCAGGTAGTTATGCTCGTAATTTGTAGCCAGCAGATGACTATACAGATGTGTTGGATTGGGGGGAGGGGTTAATAACTGGAGGCAGTGGGAACGTTGTCTATCAAGAGATAGGCTAAGAAAAGTTGGCAGATATTTTAAGGTACCTTGGGGAGAGGGGAAAAGTAGGATTGTTTTAGTGTTCTAAAAATAACTATTGACTGCACTTACCTTAGATACAAACTGACACAGAACCATGATACATATTCAACAGATTTAAGTACTTAAAAAATGGTATATAGTTTGTTTTAGGACAAGCTGAACACAATGAATTGGAATGAGTAAGTACATTTTATGGCAAGGTAATGGTGCATACACACACACACACACACACACAAGTTGCACCTGGTATTTGAAAAAACATTTTTAATAGTGGGCCATTGACCCAATGTAATGGTATACAGGATATGTTAGTTTTTAACATTCTTGCTTCTCTCTCTCTCTCTCTCAAACATATTGAGAGAATTGAATTTACAGTTTCCATTTTCATACTGGAAAGGAAAAGGTATGCTATGTTTATGCTACTAACCACCAAACACTGCTATTTGATAATAATCCCCTTCTTGGAATAGACAGGTGACTTTGTATGAATCTCACAGAGGAAACCCACAATGATCCAAAAATATCATTGTGGGATTTGTGTGCAACAATGAGCATGTCCTACCACCTGACCTCTTCTTGCAGGCCTTTGAAGATCAAAATGCTGCACATGGATTGTAGTGGTAGCTGTATGTGTTCCTCTATCAGGACTCTACTCCCTGTGGCCCAGTAATGGCTGGCCAAGACATTTCATGATCATGTCAAACCTCCACACCACCACCAAACATGAGCCTTCCTAATCTCCTAGACTATTATATCTGGGGTAATGTAAAGGGACAAACTGACTAGTATCCTTATAATACCAAAGACACTTTAAACGCTATCACTGTCAATCTGTCTTATTTCCATATCTGCATTGTGACCACCCTTGAGACTGAGTACAATTTTATTGAATAATCTTTTTTCTAAATTAAACATGGGTACAATGTAAGCAACAATGTTTTTTTTCTAATGAATATATTTTTTCTTTTCTTTACAATTTGTTCTCAATTACCTGGGACATCTAATACACTTGTTTGTTTTTGTTTTTTTTAACATTAAGCTTATAAGAATGATAAAACAAATTAGTTAAAAAATGAAACCTATTTTAAGTATGAGGCAAGTCTAAAATAATTTTAATGCAGCTTACAGAAAATAACTGAATTTTTTCTCATTTTAAAAGTATAAATAATCAAACTTAAGAACTTGCTAAACATGACCAGGTTTAGGTAAAATTATCCAATGCCAATAATAAAAAGAAGTGTGTTGTTAATTTTTCCCTTTCTGTTGATGAAGTTCAAAAGCAAATATTGAATGAGAAATCACTTCCATGTTTGTTTCATAATGTCAGTTTATTTGCCCCTAGATGTCCAACTGTTTAATAATGAATGGAAACAATACCAATAGTTAGGAACTAACTGGAGAAGATAGTTACTATGTGAAAAAGAATGTGTGTGTGCGTGCACACACACAAACACAGTTTATTCACTTCCAAGTATATTTCTTAATGTTGTTAGAATAACTCTTATATGATGATTTACCTTTTTTATTCTGCGACTTCCTCCACCAAATCTTTTGGTGTAGTACCACTTTTTCATAAGAACTCACTGTTTTTACTGAACAATATTAAGAAAGGTTTTATTAAATAAAAAAAACAAACAATTTTTCAGATTGTTTGGTTTTCATCTGATTACAATGTATATTAATTTTGAATATTAAGCTCTTTCTTTTCTTATATATATTATATATGTGTGTAAAGAATTTTTTTATAACTTTTATATTTTACTGCTACAAGACAATTCTGATATAGACTTTGAAGTTCTTCACTCAAGATATTAAATCTTGCTAACAACCCTTTTTATTTTCATGGACAGGAGTCTAATTTGGTCAACTCTGTAAGTAATATTTTCAGCATTTTTTGAATGTAGTCCTTTCCTTACATTAAGTACTTTTGAATTGTTTGAAATATATTAAGTACTTGTCTGGTGTAATGTCTGTAAGTAACGTAGTGGTGTGGAACTGATAGGAAAAAAATGGTAATCTCGGCCAAAAGAG
Organism: Acanthosepion pharaonis; assembly: GCA_903632075.3. Classification (NCBI taxonomy): domain Eukaryota; kingdom Metazoa; phylum Mollusca; class Cephalopoda; order Sepiida; family Sepiidae; genus Acanthosepion; species Acanthosepion pharaonis. The sequence goes on from CAHIKZ030001804.1 coordinate 698,165, forward strand.
GAAACCATTTTGGTCCCATAAAGTCAGATTTGAGGAATATAAACAAGACATGGCTAAATAGTTAAAAAAAAAAAAATCTGGGATGGCAGACCATGTCTTGAATTAGACATGTACACATTATTCTTTTTGGGATGAGTCCCAGATAATTGATAGCTTGAAATCACCTTGGTGATATGTTTACATCTCTACTTGGCACTGTTGAAATGGACTGATCTGTTTGCTATATTAAGGTCCATCCTTTTTTTTTTTTCTTTATTTTGTCTCATCATCTTCACACACACACTTGCATTTTTTCTTTGCAAATATTGTTAACTAATAGTGTCTATTTCTAAGATGAACTTTTGTCATTAATTTACAAATTATTCAAACTAGTATTATCTTTGTTTTAATTGCCACATTACACTTTACCCAAATTTTTCAAGCTAAGCCTGGAACAGTGAGTTCAGTCCTCTCATTAGAGGTTCAATTCAAAACTTACATCATATTTTTATTTTTTTTCATCCAATTTGGCTGGAAATGTAACCAGAATTACAATTCTGAATGCAATTCAATTTGTATCTAGTGATAGCTATTATTTCTTGCTCATGTGTTTGTCATGAAATAGTGTTTTATAAATTTAAACTAACTTAGGGTAATCAAATTTTGCCAGTACATGAGTGTAGTTAAGTAATCTAAAACAGTTTTCATTTGTATAAATTCATTTATTCAAACTAATATTTTCATTTTTTTTTTGTTTTGATCATTGTTTCTGCTGATGCACTCTTCAGCCTTCTTTAAATTGTATAGGTTGTTAATTTCTTGATAAAATTCTTTTTCATCCATATTTTGTCTTTCTCAATCACATAGTTCAAGTGACAGTGGTTTGTTTGATACACTATTTTTTCTGTTTTTTCCTAGCAGAATAGTTTTGTATCTTTCTTTTCTTTTCAAATAATTGTCCATCCGTCGAGGGATGAAAAATGAATTAGCCAAAATATTAACATGAAAGTGGTTCAATTAAAAAACAAATTTGAACTGTTAATGACTCACTTCAAAATGTTACAAGAGCCAAATAGATCCTTTAACATGTAAGCGCCAAATAGATCCTTTAACATGTTTGGCAACAGTTGCTGCCAGTTGTTTGTTAGCCTACAGAGCTGATAAAAATGTGTAGCACAAAAGGAATTAACTAATTCAAAGGTTAATGAGGTTGATTAAGTGAAATTGGACTTGAGATTCGTACGTAAATTTAACTGAAGGGAATTAAGTTTAATAAGCAAACTCCCTCAATGACCCACTGCCCACAACAGGTGTGGGCTTTGACAGGTGATTGATTTTGGAAAGACTTAAATTACTGATGACCCAAAATGATACTTTCTCAAGAAAAAGGATTATGAACAAATCATGTTTTTATGGCAACTGCTCTGACAAGCTTTTTTTCCCTGGTGTCCCAGCTACATGAATTTAAGAATGCTACTAGATTGGCTTTTAGGTCCCACCAATTTACTGTTGAAATAGCTAAATTCAATTGCCACTTTTACTCCAACAGTTTCTTTCTTGCACTTCCCACCTGTGGAACTCCATTCTGTTTACTTGCTTTCCTGATAACTACAATCTTCAAAAATTTTAATGCAACATCAATTGCCATCCTCTATTTTCTTGAATCCCGTTCATCTTTTGTCCTTTCCTCAATCTTCCTTATATATAATCTTTTCTCTCACTTTCACTCTCTGTAACTCCCTACTTACTAGTGACATTCCTGCTTTACTTGGGGTGAAATGATTAAAAGAAAAAGAAAAAAATGGTGAAAACACCAGTTCTTATTTGAGCACTGAAGTTGAGCAGTGTTGAGCCTGG